>VIGQ01001079.1:22500-41387 GCA_009663005.1 Actinidia chinensis | reverse complement strand
AGGACAAATCTTTCAATAGGGGAGGAATGATGAGGAATCAAGGCTATCAAGGCTCCTGATCCGAGTCAAGCTCCTATTGGTCTGGGTGACGAGAGCTCGAGCTAAGAGATTCAAGAAGAGCGGAATACTTAGGTCGGAGGAGGTGCTACAAACAACAAGAAAGTATGTTCACTACTGAGGTGAACAAGGCTGGTATGACTAATCAAATTCGATCCGAGAGAGAACCAATCCGCTATACTGTGCAAGGGAGCTACAATCTGATGTGGGGTGTTTTACTAGAAAGAATCAAGTCAGGATTGTGTTTACAAAGTCAAGATTTCAAGGATTCAGAAAGTTATGAAGATCAGATTATGATTTAACTTATTTGTATTCTTAGATTAGATTTTGATTTAGGGATTCTGTTTAGATTGGAGGAGATTATAAGATCAGATTTGACTTCGGTACAAGGAAATTTGATTGGTAGGATTTATTTTATTAGGATAAGCTTAATCTAATTTTTATCTTGTAAGGGCCTCTAAAAAGGGCAGGGCAGGCTTATCAATTTCGAAAATCAATGAAATAGAGAGATTTCGTTTGTTCTTCTTGAGTTCTTTAAGAAACTAATCTGACTTATCAAGGGAATCCTTGTGCGTCTTCATCATACCAATGTTCTGCTTTGCTAAGCAACGGGCGGGTTTGCCATCAAACTTGAAAGCGTTTGGGTTTTTTTTCGCGTTTGGCGTTTGTCGGGTTCGTCGCGTGTTGGCGTGGTTCGTTAAACATAACACAGATTAACATAACACTAGAAAAGGAAGGATAACAACGCCCTAACTCCCCATGCAGTTACCAAATGTGAGCATAAGATATTTGCAGAGAAAGCGTAACAGTACCACAACGGTGCGCCATAACACTTACCCCATGATGGGTGTAACCATTAATTACCCTTTGAAAACGAAAAGTGCTTTCAAAAGGCCAATTTGTAACAGGTTGGTCAGATGAATCTTTATAGCTGTGGCCCTAAAACTTTCGAATCTTGCTGTTTAGGCCTTTGAACTTCTTGAACTTCCAAAATCTGTAGATTAATAACAAAAAAAACTACTTGAAACAACTTTCGCGAAAATTGGGCAAGATTAAAACTCTCTCAAAAGAAATACATAAAAAAACATATGTTTTTCGTCACCACACCATTAACAAACTATGGGATAATTTTAGTCTCAATATCTCCCCTTTGTCAATGCCTGGGGTGTAACATCTAAACATGACAAAAACTAATCCCAAAATCCTTATTAAGCGCACCATATGAAAGACTCCCAATGTGAACCCTTTCAAGCAAACTCAACAAAATGTAATCTAACAATACAAGATAATTGACAACATAGCGATGGACAAGGCAAAACATCATATCGTCAAGAGATCAATATCGAAGAGAGAATATCCAATATTTAAGCATCATAGATAAGCATATCTAACATAATCGAAGATCTCCCCTTTATTGTCACATATGGACAAACAAAGGAGAAAGAAGGACAAATAAACGAGGTAGACAAACATACATGTAAAGATAGACAAATGAAAACGAAGTAAAGAGATGTGAACTTCACAATTTAACAACATAAGCCACCCGGGACCTCAACATGACAACCAAATGCGACCATTGGGCACTGAGAATACTCCATCTTACACGAGCTAGATTAACCGGATGAGGACATGGCTAACACAAGATCCAAGATGCGATTCCAATTTCAGTTCCATTGGCCCCATTAAAAGAGCACGTGCCAAGAATTTCAAAATGCATAATTAAGTGGCTGTGATCAAGGGATTTGGGCTTCAAACAAGCAAGTGGCGGCCCATTGATGTTGATGAACAAACTTATCAGCCATAATAAGCTTGATTTCAAGTCCAAGAACGTCAAAATAGACAAAGGGGGAGCTGGACTTCCTTAAATGAGGATTCTTGTTGCACAACTTTGGGCTGAAATTATGGAGTTAATGTCATGTTGTCTTTATTAAATTGAAGTTGTCTTCTCTATGGCAGAATTTTTAGGCTGAAATTAAGGGATTATAAAGTTAGGTTTGACTTCTAAAATGAGCACAAAAGTTCTAAGGTTTATTTAAGGAATTATTAGGTGTGATGGATGATTCTTGTGGCCCTAGTAGTAGTAAAGTGTGCTCCTTCATTTGAAGAGGGGAGAGTTGTTATTGAGTGAGAGTATTTCTCTTATGTTCTTGAGAACTAATTTGAAATTACACAATTTCTCATGGCGTTCAGTCTTGATTATCAATCGAGTATTTCACCTTGATTGTGGCGTCCCCTCTTTTATACCAAGGTTACATTTCTTTATAGGTGTTGGTTGGATCGCGGTTTCAATCTAAACCTGAACGTAGAACGGTCTTAGGCACCATACTTGATTACGGGGTCGTTATACAAGACACGGGTTTCGTATCATTTGTATACAGAGCTTAGGCTCAACATCGGTTTAATCTATCTTTGCTCTTCTGAATTTAGTTTGATCATTCTAGTAAATTTGATCAAGCGTCAAAAAAAAAAGAGAAGAAAAAAAAAAAGAAGAAAAAAAAAATTGTTATCTTGATTCAAGCATTAAATATTTCGAGAAAGAAAAAAAAAAATTCGGATAGTAGGAACTCGTCTTTGATATTTTTGTCATATACTTGTTATTCCAGTCTCGTTGTGATTCGTTTCGTTGAAACCTAAGAAATCTCTCTTGGGTGTGCGGAACGTGACTAAGAAAATTCTGATTATTTGTTTGATTCGTTGATAAGAACTTTTTGAGAAATAACCAGTGAAAAAGAGGCAAGCGTGGTAAGAGTGGTAGAGTACATATTGAGTGGAGGTTTAAAGCCAAATTTACTATGTGAAACAGAAGCGTTGACGTGAATTCATTATTCGAGTGAAACACGTAAGGGGAGTGTTGTGAAGTCCTTTTTTTGTTTTGTTTGTTTCTTTCTAATCTTTATTTGTAGGAAAATATGCGGCAAACAGAATAAAAAAAGCACTAATGATGATTCTTTCCAGTCCAAGCGGATCTAAAGCTTTGGAAATGAGGCATTAGGGGGGGAGATAAGACAGATGATGAGAGGGGGAATGGAACAATTGAATGAACGCTTAGATCAATGGAGAACTCACCGCGCGGAGCAGCCACAAACCTGTCCACGAGCCCGTAGGGGAGAGGGGAGCTCCAGTTTAGAGAAGAAGTAGAATTACTATGGGGATTATGAGTATGGCCGAGGGAAGGAGGAGGATCCGTGGATAGTCGTTAGGAGGAATGGAACGAGATAAGGCGAGATAGAAAACAGGGGATGATAACTTAGTGGGTAAAGTGAAGGTTCCGTCCTTTCAAGAAAAAAAAATTCTGATCCTGAAGCCTACCTTGAATGGGAAAAGAAAGATGGAACTCGTGTTTGATGTAACCACTACTCGAAGCACAAAAGTAAAAATAGCTGTGATTGAAATTTAATGGGACTATGCTGTGATTGGGTGGGATCATGTAGTTATTGGTAGGAGACGGAGTGAGCGAAGGCAATTGCGCGTGGTGAAGACATGAAAGTCCGTGATGAGAAAGCGCCGCTGTGTTCCCAGCCATTCTACAAGAGGCTTGTATCAAAAATTGCCAGGTCTCATCAGGCAATCGAAAGGTGGAATGAATATTACAAAGAGATGGAGATTGTCATGATTAGGGCAAAATGTGGAAGAAGACCGAGAAGGCAACGCAACCATGGCTCGTTTTTCTTAAGGCTAAATCAGGAGATTGCTAATGTGTTTTGAGTGGCCCAACATTATGTGAAGATAGAAGAAATGGTTGCAAAAGACTGGCAAAATTGAGCAAAAACTCAAGAGGAGGGCAAACCGACCTTCATCAAGATTGCAATCAATTTTCTTGGAGGATCGATTATCCAAGAAAGAAGAGAAGGCCCCAAACGTCCTCCATATCAAACCAACGCCGTTGAGCCTTCCAACAGAAAGTCAATGGTAAAACCGACGAAAACCTCCTAATCCTCATAATTGTGATTGATATTTAAATGCTTTAAATGTCAAGGCAGGGGACACATAGCCAAGTCAATGCACCGAATAGGCGGGGTTATGGTGATGAGGGATAATGGAGAAATTGAGACCGAGGACGAAGATGATTGAAAAATCAGTCTCCATTAGAGGATGCCTATGGAGGAGGAATATTTAGCTCCTGATGCATTGGACGTTAGTGGGAAAGGAGAGCGTTGAGTGCAAATGAAGAACGGAAGATGACGTTCAACGACGAGAAACATCTTTTACAATAGATTGCTATGTCAAAGACAAGGTATTTTGTAGCGTACTATTGATTGGTTGATAGTTGTACAAATGTGGGCAAGCACAACGATGTTTGAGAAATTAGATTGCCACGATATTGCATCTAAGCTTTATAAATGCAATGGTTGATGAATAATAGTGGTGAGTTGAGGTGACTAAAAGGTGTTGGTGGAGTGCCGAATCGGTAATATGAAGATGAGTTCTGTGTGGGTTCCCCCCCCCGGTACCGCTGCAAGCTGGGCACTTGTTGTTAGGACGACCATGGTCAGTTCGCGATAAGGCGGGTGAAGGCATGATGGGTTATGAAATAAATATCATGTGTACTTAATCAACGAACCATAACCCTTGTAACTTGATCAACGAAACAAGTTCATGAAGTCAAGTTAGATTACAAAAAGAGATGAGTTGAACAAAAAAAAGAGTGGAAAAAAAGGGAGAGAGGAGGCGAGGGAAAAAAACGAGAAAAAGGCACTTATAGATCCGGCCACATTGAGGTAAAAAACAGAGGAGAGAAAACAAAAGAAATTTTTATGCAAAAGCCAAAGAAATCAAGAGAGCATGTTTTCAAATCAGCCGATTGATTGTACTCTTGTACAGGAGCATTATTAACACTATGGAATGGACTATGTGATACTAGTTCGGTTTGTATCTTGTTGCAGGAATTTGAGATGGATGTCTTTCCGATGAGATGCCGCATGGTTTACCTCCCTCGAGGAATCGAGCATCAGATTGATTTTGTACCCGGCGCAGTTCCATCCAAACGGACCAGCTTATAGGAGCTTCAAAGGCAGGTTAGTGGAATTGTTAGAAAGGGGTAGGTATGTTAGGGAAAAGCATGAGTCCATGTGCAGTTCCAGTTTTGTTAGTTCCTAAGAAGGATGGACATGGAGAAATGTGCTTGATTGCCGAGAGCAAGCAATAAAACATATGAACGGTAAAGTATAGTCATCCTATTCATCGTGTAGAGAATGTTAGAGGAATTGAAGGTTCTTGTGTAATTTTCTAAAATTGGACTTGAAAAGTGGATATCATCAAATCCGACATGAAAGAAGAAGGCGATGAGGGGAAAACGCATTCAAAACTAAATATGGATTGTACGAGTGGTTAGTAATGCCATTGGTCTAAACTAATGCTCCGAGTACTTTCATGCGTTTTAATGAATCATATTTTGGCGGGCATTACGGAAAATGTGTTTGTTAATATTTGATGATATCCTCATAGTAAGCCAAACAATAGTGATTATGTTACAACATTTAAATCTATTTTAGATTGTGCTTTTAGACAAGAAAAGTTCATTGCTAATCTGAAAAGTGTACCTTTTGTACAGATAAACTTGTGTTTTCTAGGTTTTGTGTGACGTGCACAGGGCCTACAGGTTGATGGGGGAGAGGAGAAGCTACGTGCCATCCACAGATGGACGGAGTCCTACAACCGTAGGTAATGTGAGGAGTTTTCAGGACTGCTAGTTCTCTACCGCCGGTTTGTGAAAGATTTCAGCACATTAGTCGCACCACTTACGAAAGTAGTAATAAGAAAAATGTGGATTTTAAGTGGGGAGACGGACAACGAAAAGGCATTTCAATTGGTCAAGCAAAAAGGCCTGACCAAAGCTCATTTATTATCTTGCCCAATTTGCTAAACTGTTTGAAAATTGATCTGATTGCTTCAGGTCTGGGTATAGGCACAGTTTTAATGAAAAGAGGGTAACGACCATAGTTACTTCAGTGAGTGAGATACTAAGTGGGGCAGCCTAAACTACCCAACTTATGATAAGGAGTTGTATGCATTGGTTAGAGCATTGGAGACATGGAGTTCACTACCTCGTCACTACCTATGGACATAGAGAATTCGTGATTCCATACCGGACATGAGCCTGAAACATTTAAAGGGCCAGCATAAACTGAAAAAAGGACATGCAGGATGGAGGAGTTCAATCGAGACAATTCCGTACGTTATCCCGATCACAAGTAAGGTAAGGAAAAAACATCGTTGCCGATGCACTTTTCGAGGACGGTTGCTTTCACTCTTGATGCTAACTTACTTGGGGGGTTTTGAGACGATTAAGGAATTATATGCAACAAACCATGATTTTTGGTGAAAGAAATAAAATTGGCGAGAAACCCGAAATGGAAGGGTTATTTTAGGCATGAGGGATCTTGTTTCGTAGAGAACCAATTATGCGTGCCCTAATTGCTCTGTGAGGGAGAATGCTGGTTAGTTAGAGAATCCCATGGGGAGGCTTGAGGGACATTTTTGAATTGCCAAGATTTAGCGTTTTGAGGAAAATTTTTTATTGGCCACATATGAAACGAGAATTGAGAGGATGGTGGACGGTGTATCCACCTGTAAGCAAGATAAAGTCTAGAGTCCGCACCCACGGTTTGTATACTCCTTTCCTATTTCCTTAATGCGCCATGTTGATATTTCAATGATTTTGTCTGTGGGTTTACCTAGGTCTAAAACGTGGGAGATTCAGTTTTTTGTTGTTGTTGTGGAACAGATTTTCAAAAATAGCACATTTTATTCCATGTCACAAAATGATGATACTCACAATGTTGCAGAGCTGTTCTTTCAAGAATTGTGCGTTTACATGGTCTACTAGAACAATTGTTTTAATAAAGATTGCTCAATTTTTGAGTTATTCTGAAAGACTTTATGGGGCAAATTAGGAACCAAGTTGGGGTGTCTCAAATACTTGTATCCTCAAACGAACTGGTTTCAAAACAGGAAGTAGTCAAACTAGGACTCTATCGTACTTGGTTGGCGGGCATTATAAAGAAAAGATTAAAACATGGGAAGAAGATTGTTTGCGCATGTTGAATTTGCTTATAATCGTTATTGGTTCATTCTGCTACTAAATGTTCACCATTTGAGATTGTTATGGTTTTTTTAATCCGTGACCTCCTTTGGATTTATCTCCATTAACTTTGAAGAGCATGTGAATTTGGATGGAAAAAGAAAGGCTGAACCTTGTAAAGATGAAACTCAACGGAAAGCCAAGGTTTTAATTTAATACACAGAGGGGACGGACCGTTTCAAGCTTGGAACGAAAATAAAGACAATGCTTACAAACTGGACTTACCGCGTGAATATAATGTAAGTGATACCTTCAATATTATGTTTAAGTCCTTTTGTGTAGGTGATGACTGATGAGGACAATCTTTCAAGAAGGAGGAGAATAATGAGGGACATCGGCTAACACGAGATATAGGAATGAGATTCCAATTCAAGTCCAATTGGCCCAATTACACAGCACGTCCCAAGAAATTTCAAAAATGCATTAAGTGGGCTGATTTCAAGGGATTTGGGCTCAAACACGCAAAGTGGGGGCCCATTGATGGTGATGAACAAAATATCCAGCCCATAATAAGAATGAGTGAAGTCCAAGAAAGTCATAGAACAAATGGGGGCTGAACTTCCTTAAATTGAGGATTCTTGTTGCACAACTTGGGCTAAATTTAGGGAGTTAATGTATGCTTGCTTTATTAAATTAAGTTGTCTTATGGAAAGCATTTTTAGCGAATTAAGGGATTAAAGTAGGTTTGACTTCTAAATGAGGCCAAAGTTTCTTAGTTTAAGAATCCTAAGGCTGATTTTTGTGGCCTAGTAGTATAAAGTGTGCCGCCTTTCATTGAGAGGGGAGAGAGTTGTATTGAGTGAGAGTATTTCTCTTTTGTTCTTTGAGAACTAATTTGAAAATTTATCATATTTTCTCTGTAGGCGTTAATTCTTGATTATCAATCGAGTATTCACCCTTGATTGTGGCGTCCTCCTTTATACAAAGGGGTTCACACTCTTTATAGGGTTGGGTCGCGGTCTCCATCTAAACCTGAACGTAGAACGTCTAGGAACAATACTTGACTACGGGGTTCGTACAACGACAAGGGGTTGTATCAATTTTGGTCCAATAATCTCCCTTTGTCAATGCTGTTTTGTTGGCTTGTTGGAACATCTAACATGAAAAAATAATCCCAAAATCATTAACAGGAGCACCATATGAAGACTCCAAATGTGAACCCTTACAAAGACATCAAAACACGTATCCTAACCAATATCAAGATATATGACAAACATATCGAGATGGACAAGCAAAAACTATCAGTAAGTATCGTCAGGAGACTCAAGATCGAAGAGGAATATCAATATTTAAGCATCATAAGATAAGCATATCTAACCAATAATCGAGCTCTCCCCCTTTATGTTCACAGGATGAACAAAGGGGGGAAAGAAGGACAAATAAACGAGGTAGACACAAACATTACATGTAAAGATTAAGACAAATGAAAAAGAATGTAGAGATCTTCTAATTTAATCCTTGGATCCATAAGGCGCCCTAAAATAAATATGTTTGGCATTATCCTCAAAATATTTTTTGTAAATTTGGTCCATAACCTGATTGTATTTCAAAATGTATTTTTATATCTCTATCATAAAATTTGAGATGATATTATACAAGTTATTAACAACAAAGATGAAGGAGGAGGATAATAGTCGGATAATAAACACACCAGAACAAGCACACGTCGCAGCATAAATACCTTTAAAAAAAATGCTATACTCGAAAGCAATGTTCCAATCAACTGGAGTTAAAGAACAATCCACTCTATACTTGGCATTAACAAAGCACAAGTAGTAAGTAGTAAAGTAAGTAGTAATAACATCCCGATTGATTTTTTTTACAAGATTTTAAACATAAGAAATGTCAAATTCCACGATTTTATATCAGTTTCATTTTCTTGGTTTACATTGAAAACTAGACCACATGGATTCAACATCTTGTTGCCTTAGCTGGGGGGGGGAGGAAAGTGAAGTAGATATAAAAAGAATTTGCACCTTAATTTGTTATATATGTGGTCATATATGTTTTAAACCATCTTGCACAATTAAGTTAATGATTCTGGCATACCACATCGCATATGAAAAAATTACCCGCCAATGAGGAGTAGACAAATTTCGTTTGAAAATATTCTATGGCAGCAGTTAGTGGCAGTAGTACTGGTATCAAAGTAAATACTAAACACTTTATCAACAATGGTCAAACTCCCTAAAAATACCAGTTATACATTGAAAAAGATCTATTAGCATTTGAGGAACTCCATTAAACGGAAAGAAATAAATTTTTTTTTTTGTAAAATTCAACGAGCAGCTATGTAATGACAGTCACAGCATATAACCAAGATTATTGTTACACTCCCAAAATCAGAAGTAAAGAGATTGTAATATCAAGTTGACAATTTAACAATAAATTTTTTCGAACATCATTAAAAGCTTTTCAAAACAATCACTTCTGTTGTATTTCTAAAAACTTAGAGAAAAAGCAGGTTGGAAACATTTTGGACAAAATGTTCAATCGTATATCATACCAAAAGTAAATGGTGTTCTGCTGCAGCTACGTACAGAGCCAATCCAGTTCTCATTCTGGAGTTTAGAGGATATGAAATACATCTTAAACCAGTTACATACTACCAGCACTAAGTTCTTCTTTATGTTTATTCTTAAGATTGTCTATCAATATGACGATGCCTCCCTTACTATGCAAAGAAAAGAAAATTATCTTGAACAATAGTACACACAACTCTAGCTCCTATGTCAACCCATTCTTTGTTTATGTAATGTATTCAATTTTTACATGTTTCCAATACCCATGAAGTGCGGAACCCTTTTCGCATTCTCACAAGTCGTTGATGTCGAACCCTGAACCTGGTGGTACAACTCCAACAGTGTTAGAAGCGGCTTCACCGATAGAGTCAAAATCCATGTAACCACGGTGGTAAAGGAATTGTGGTGGACCCTGGTGGTAGTGAATGTTGTGAATCATTCAGAGGGGGGGCTCCGGGTCTGAATTGGGCATGACCAACTCAAAATTAGGAGTGCCATAAACACACAGATCACTCAACTAAACAAGGATAAAACCAGTAGTAAACAGATAACACAAACAGGTAATAGATATAGATGAGATGAATCTGTTGTGGTTGCAGTGGTGGCGGTTAAACTGATAGGTAGACGCGGTTCTCCTGCCAAACCAAACACTATCAGCGCGCTTTTCGAACACACAAACCTGTAAAATGAATTTACAAATGAGCTGTAAAAAAGAAATGAAGGATAGAAATCAGTGTAATAGAACTAATTTCACCTAATATATTTTTCTGTTTAGTTCTTAAGACAACGCCATACCTCGAACGGCGGCAGAAGTCGGACGCTAAGACGGACATAACCAGTGTTGGAGCTTGTTATGGAAGGAGATTTGCACGATGATCGAACTGAGGAAGGCGCTCGAAGAAGTCGACGGTGACCTCAGGCGTTAGGCCTTGACCAAATCCCAAAAGTTAAGAGAGGGGGGGGAGGGTAAGAAAGAGAGGAGAGAGAGAGAGTGGTGTGAGGACTGAGGAGTGAGATGTGAGATATGCAGCATATGCCAGTTTCTTAAGCCTTGTTGCTTTAAGACAATCACAATAGTTGAGGAGTGGGGGAGGAGAGGGAGAGAGAGAGGGGGGGAGGATGTGTGATTGTGGTGAGTTGTGAGTTGATGACAATCGGACTCGGGAGTATTGATCAGGCGGCACATGCATGGTTGCTGCAAACCGCCATGTGGAATAGCAAAAGATCTGGCCTACGGGTTCTGAAAATCAATTTTTTTTGTGCTCTCCATAAGCAATTTATGAGATCCATGATACCATAACTTTTCGTTGAGTCGAGAGAAAAAATCCTTTTTTCTTTTTTTCTTTCAGTCAATCAGTAATACGCAATAGAGAAATCAAGTAAGCAAGTTTACTCTATATATGTATTATGTATGGTTATATGTATGATTTACTTTTTTAATAGAAAAAAAAGTCTATTGTCACTGCATTTTGTACCAAAAAATGTTACCGAATGGAAAACTGCGTTCAAAACGATATGTTTTGGAACTAAAATAAATAACTAAAACAACTAAAGCCCAACATTATTTTAGATCCAAATAATTTATTGTCAAAAAATGACGATTGGACTGTGGGACTTTTCCATTAAAAAACGAATAAATACTACAAGCATACCACCGAACAAAACACACAAAACCACGGCCTCTGAGCCTTGTATTACAAGCACTATGTTATACCTGAGAGGCCAACCAAAACAAAGAGATCTTAAAGCAGCAATCTATTTTTTTAAATTAGGTTAGTTTTTATTAATAAATATTATTTATTTATTTTCTATCTCAATCCCATGATTGGTAATTGTTCAACTGGTTTTTGTTTATATATATCTTGATCTATAGATTTTAATATATTTACATAATAGATTTATAGATTTTGATGGATTTTTTTGATAGACTTGTGATAGGGAATGGATCATTGCTTGGCAGAGCCACAGAAGGCTATGGGGTGTGTTTAGCAGCATGGTGTTGTGTGCTGGCAGCAAGAAAGACTTTAAAATTTTGATTCATTTTTTTAAAAAAAAAAAAATAAAAAAAAAATTATATCGGATAAATAATAAATTTTTGAATAAAAACTGTATTACTCTAGGGTTGTTCAAAGGTATTTTTCTTCGAATTGGAACCATTTAAATTTACGTTGTTTTTTTTGAAGATATATCCTCCATGCAAAAAATTGAGTAAATAATTATTATTACGTACTTGATTGAATTAGATAAATTTTTAAGTTTAATGAATTCAACATCCCGATGAACCGACTTTTTTTCAAATTAAAAAAAAAAAAAAAAAAAAAGTACCCGGATAGACTTTAAATTGTCGGACTTTTATTTAAATAGCAAGATAAACCAAGTAAACGGTTTGGATCGTCATAATTGTGTTGCGATGTTGGCTATCGTACATTATCTTTATAGCATATACTGTTATTTTAGAACCAATAAGATCGATATATAGGATGAACTGTAAGTGCAGGAACTTAACTTGATTCCCTGGAATGTTCAATCTAAACCGTTCGAGTAATATCTTGTAATTCTATTAATTATTTTCAAAAATGCTTAATGATTCGAATGTCGACTAACCACATGATCGGATTATATCAGGATTTTATGACTAATATGTACCTATAATGCATGTTCCCAACGGGCCACCAAACAGGTTTTTTTCGAATTATCAACCGTAAACATTTAAAAGTAGGAGGTATATAATCCTCTATGCCAAAAAACAAAGTGATTTACATTTTATCGTTATCACTTTGATCGATGAGGATGAAATTGTCAGTTAATAATGAATCAGAAGATGATGAAAGGTTTAAATACATGATAGACTTCAATTTGACCGATAATTATTAAAATAGCAAGGCAAATAAAGTGAACGTGTTCGAATTGTCAAATTGTATTACGATCGTTGGACTATTGTACGTTATTCTATAGATAACGGTTGATTTTTAGAATTAAGTAAGTGCGATGGGTATAGAGTGACAGTATGTGCAGACTTGAGTTCCCTGAATGTTCAATTAAACGTTACGTTTCAAACTCTTATAAATGTCCTGGATTAAAAGGATTTTCAATAGCGATGGACTTCAAATTTGACGGGAGTAATTAAAATAGGCAGACGAACAAGTAAACGGGTGGATTGTCATAATTGTATTGCGGACTGTGGGCTAGTACATAATATAATCAAATTTTTTACATATTATGTAATTCTAAAAATTCATTTGACCAATCATTCAAAAATAAAATTTAAAATTTTATAATTAAAATTTTATTTTTTATTTTTTGAAATAAATAATTTTCTTTTTTGTTATGGGACATAGGAGCCATAAGTAAAATTTAAAATTTATATTTGTTGTTATCAAAATTTTAATTTTATTTTTTTATAATTGTTTTATTTTTGTTTAATCATTTAATTTTATTTTAAATTTTATACAATTTTTTTTTATTATGGCCACTTAGCAAGTAAATTTATTTAATAGAAAATATATTATTTTTTATTTATTTAATTTGTGATTATGGCCACCATGAACAAGTACAATGTATTTATGTAATTTTTGATTCAAAAAATAATTTTATTTTTCTTCTTCTTTTACTATTATGGCAACAGCGAGGTTCATTTATTTAATTAAAAATTTATTTTTTCTATTATGGGTTTTATGAGTCAATCACAAACAACGGTTAATTCATAATTAAAATTTGTTTGGATTTAGTATGGCCTAGTGGGCCTCTATGACAAGTCAAAATTATTTTTGTAGTTTTTATTCAAAAATTTATTTTAAAATTTGGAATTCATTTTTTTCTGTCAATGGTAAATCAATTTATTTAAATTAAAATTTTATTTAACATTTATTAATAATTAATCATTTATTGTAATTTATGTCGGGCAATGCATTACGTGTCGTGCCCTTGACAACTTTTGTGTCGTGCACGTGTCGGCCGGCCTAAGTCAATGAGGCATGTGCTGTGCCTAATTAAGTCTGTGTATGCAGTTGACGTGCGTGCAAACAAAGCCAACTAGCGTCCTGGTGTCGTGCCCAACTTTGATCGTTATCGATGCGTGTCGTGCCTAGGCCAATACCGGGCCGTTTGCCCGTTGCCGTGCCACACCATTTCGTGCCCAGTGACCTGTGGCGTTGGCTGCTCAGACCGTGCCCCGTGCCCAAATTAACAGGTGCCCAAAAAACGTGCCCGGCCGAAGGTTTTTCGTGTGCCGTTGCCCGTGCTTGTTGTACCGGGCCGGCAAGGCCGCTTGCACCTCTAACCAAATATCAATTATTTGAGTTCTATTGCATACCATCCTCTACTGTTTCTTGCGTCCTGAAACACATAGCACAGCATTATTTCGCATACTCGCTTGTGCCCATCATCAACCGGACATTTTCAAGTTGGGAATTGAACTTTCCGAATTCTAGCTTGTCCACCACTGCCCATAGTGCCGAAGGCAGAGGGATTTTAAGCAGAGGATGCTTCCTCACAAGCATCACTTCTACAAAGTTTGTTTCTCCCATGCACAAAAAGCAAAGCAGGAAGGATTTTACACGTTTTTTATGCATTGTTCGCAAGGGAAATATACGCATAAGCTGAAAAGAACTGCCAGGTTGATGGATCTAGCAACTCTATTTGCACAAGCATGACCCAAACACAACAATATCAAGAAGAGAAATATGCACAAAAGCCGCATTGGCACCCATGAACTAACTGAACAGGCTGCCTCGACGGACAGCCATTCAGTGATACGCAACCACGCCAACAACGTGACGGAACCCGACACAAATCCGGAAAACAAAACCCAAACTCTTTCAAGTTTGATGGGAAAACGCCGACCCGTTGACTGCCAAAGTAAGAACCCTTGGTATGATGAAGACGCCACAAACGGGAAGGAGGTCATTTGCTAGTCAGGTTGAAAGACATAGGAATTCCTTGATAAGTTCAGAGGCAGTTCTTGAAGAACTAAAGAAGAATACCGAAATCTCTCTATTTTTCATTGAGTTTCGACAATAATGATAGCCACTGCCCTTTTTATGGCCTCTACAAGATTAAGAATTCTATCTTAGATCTTAACTCTAATCTTATCCTACCTAATAAAATAATCCTAGTCAAATCAAGTTTTCTTGGAGATAAGTCAAATCTGATACTTATCTCCATCTAATATAATTCTAATTACAAATCTTAATCTAAGGAATACAAAAAAGTTAATTCCTAACCTGATGCTATTAACGTTCTTGAATATTGAAATTCTTGGACTTTGTAAAACCACCAATCCTGCCTGATTTCTTTGCCTAACGTTAAAAACACACCAAATCAGATGATAATCCCCTTGCAACATGTATAGCGGCATTGGTTCTCTCCCGTGCGATCGAATGTATTGCAGTAGTAAAACAACCTCTTGTTCACCCCTCATAGTGAACATAATTTCGTGTTGTTGCTACTCTCCGACAAAGTCATTCAGCCTTTCTTTGAAATCTCTTAGCTCGAGGCTCTCGTCACCGGAACAATTGGATCTTGATCGGACCCGAAGCCTTGAGTCCTCATCAATGGCCAGAAACCCATTGATCTGGACATCACCCTTTCATGGTACACCACCTGGGGAAGAACTATCATCTACAATTTGGGAAACAGAATCGATTTCTAACTGTATCTTTAATTAGAAAAAGCAAAACAAAAATTTTCCACGTTCAAATTAAATATTAAACGTTAGGCTTCTACATGGGTAGCTAGTTGGAATTCCACCTAACTATAATAAATTCATTAGTTAAAAACAGGGATTGGCTCCTTCTTGTAACACAACACAACAAAGATGGCAGAGATTTCAGATATGCCAGGAAGTCTCTCCTTAAGGACTTCTGGTGCGGAAAGTGATGTCAAGTGGAGATAATGGGGTCCTTCACGGTCCATTAAAACTCAACACACATTTACCCAAAAGCCTATAATAAGTAACCAGACAAGTAAACGACATCAGCTGAAAAAAGACTGCCAGCATGGATTATTAAAAATATAATAGATATAAGTATGCAAACAATAAATAAACAAATAAATAATGAAGAACACAACAAAACGAAATGTTTCTGCTATTATCACCAAACGGTAGCAAAAAATCACCACAAATGGCTATCATTTTGAAACTAGAAAACGCACAATATTATGTATAGCTACACCTGACTGGGGTTTGGCTGTCTTGGGGCTAGCCCCAGCGGAAATATCGGCAGCCTGTACAACAATCCGAAAAGGGGCCTAGAGGGGGCCCATTTGGGCAAGGTGAGTGGTGATCTTGGGCAGTAGGACCCATATTCCGGGCTCGGCTGGCTGGATATACCATTCCAATGACAGTTCCCTATTTACTAAGACCGAGCCAGAAGCTAGTATGTGGGCTGGGGCTACCATTTCCAATGTGTCCCTACTTACTAAGCACGACCACCGAGCCGGAGCTAGTGGGCTAGACCTAAGTTTGGTGCGGCAGGAGAGTTGACCAAGATGGGGGGTTGGTTCTGTGTTAATGTTTCATTAATATTGTTTGTTAAACAAGATTATATGTAAGGATTGACGCAAGTGCAAAACAATTATATCTAAAACCTTGAGACAACGAAACATAGATTTACCCTATTCCTTTAAAGGGTCTAGTGTAAGCCCAATCCGCGGCTATTTTGAAAATATTTTGAAAAATGGAGTAGAAACTGTGAGGAGGTCAAACCGTCCAAAAATTTGGGGGATCCTTAGGCCGAACTGATTGCTCCTTGAGGTCTTGCGCTCTCCTCCCACCAATACTTATCATATTCTGAGATCTATCCCATTTTTCCAAGCCTTGGCCGCATCTAAAGCTTGTACAACCATCCTCTTGGCCTTTCCTTTCTCTGGCCAAGCTGTGTGGCTGGAAGGTTACTCGATCCGCCACTAATGTTTTTGTCGAGTTGAGAGGCAACGTGTTGGCCGAGCTCTTTTCAATCTTTTGGAAGGTTGTGGTGTTAGGCTCTAGCACAACTTCTGGACCCTTTCCCACCAGTGTGCTCCCTAGAAGCACTATGTTCTTCAATATGTTGCCTATTGAGCTCCGCCTTGAGCTCCAAGAGTCAAGGCCCAATGCGTCAATGACTTTTGTCTCCTCCTCTCCAAACTTCAGAGTCTCATTCTGTTGTTATAAGATACCAATAAACAATGCAAAATGAAATAGCGTTGGCCTACAGAACACATTATACACGATTAGAATAGTACAAACAACATTCAATAAAGTTAAAAAGAAAAATGCATTTGAAAGGTAGTGTTTCATAATGTAGATTAAAAGGAAAAAAACTCATTCTACCATAGAGCCGGTTTGATCAATTTTTTTGAATATCTTTTTTAAGTACTAAAAAATAAAAGGGTGGGAAATACCTTCAACATTAAAGTCCGACAATTTGATTATGAAATTGCAAAAGAACTTAAGTTGCCAAATTTGTGAAAGCTTTAAATATGGAAAAAATACCAAAAACGAAGAACTAAAAATTCCCACTTTGTTTGGGTTAGGGCATTGGCTGACAAAGAGGCATGGAGACAGAGAGAGAGGGAACTGGAGTAAAGACCCAAAAAAAGAGGACACCTAAAAAAGCAGAAATTATAACAATTGAGGATAAAAAAAAACAATTAGAAACCAAAGTTGATGCGGAAAAATTGTATTTATTTATTATTAATTTTGTATTTTTTAATTTATAATTAGTTGTTTTTTTATTTTAAGTTAATTAGAATTTTATTTAACTAGGATTTTTAGTATGTTAGGAGTCCTTATTTTAAAGTTTAGTAGTTCAATAGAAATTTTATAATTTAATGCGAAGTTTTATGTGATGTTAGGAGTCTTATTTTAAATTAGTAGTTATCAAATAGAATTTTATTTAATTAGAAGTTTTTAGTATGTTAGAGTTCTTATTTTAAATTTTAGTAGTTATCAAAAGGATTGTTTTTATTTTATTAAGGGTTTTTTTTTGTTTGTTACGAGGGAAAGCAGATTATGATATGATTAATAAAGAGAACAACGATTGTTCTTTGTTCCCACCCTTTGATTATGGCAGAAGCCGAAAAACTTTCCCCATCCCATTCTTATGGACTCTGGCGGAAGCCAAAACTTCCCCCTCCTATTCTACTTCTGGTTACGATTATTTTTTATTTAGTTTTACTATTAATTGCCGTCCGGCAATCATAAAGCAACCAAAAAAAATCATAAATAGGAGAGATAATATACACCTTGGAGAAACCTGAAGATCGACATTGGTGTGTTACCTGATTTTCAAATATTCATCAATCCAATGAAGGTATCATAAAAAATCTGAATAATTGCATTTACTTTTAAATTATAGAAAAGGGATAAAAAGACGATTTTCTAAATTCATTAGAGTTTTGTAACATAACATTAAACCAAAATTCAAAGACCATTACAAACAATAGGATTATCTTTACGAACTGTGGAGAAATCATAAATTTAGAGGGCATTTTATTTTTCGACCTTTCTCTGATGTGGATCCACGCCCACGTTCTTCCCCTTGGTGAACCTAGATCAGGCACTGTCAATTGCCCCAAAATGTCAAACCTTGAATGAAAAAAAGGAAAGGGACGTTGTTGGTTGCTGAAACCACTATTGAGCCACCATTGCCCATACTCAAATCAACTAAAACTCATCGTGAGCCACCATTAGTATGCTGGACTCACTTTTGTCTATTTCTTCTAATTTTCTCCATCAGCACTGTCTGTGGTTACGGCTGGACATAATGGGAAGTGCTGGAGAGAGAGGCTTTGAATTTCCATGAAAGAAGAGGGTTAATAAGGATTAAAGTTGAATTGTTATATAAAAAAGGAATAAAAGTAAATCGAAGTTAATAGATATTTATTCCATATAACATACGTAATTTGAGATTCAACAGCTTATTTATTGCATTCTGTCATGAACTAACAATACTAAGTCGGGACGATTCACCTAGTTTGAATTTAGCGTTGAGGCACCTTGGCAACCATCCAATCACCGAGGCATTTCGGATTGGTTGATCCCAGCAGTCGGGTCAGGCAGCCCGTGATCGGTTGAAATTGGAATAATCCAAAGGACAAACCCCGGATCTGGTTAAGGACGCTGGCACGGGAGAAGCCCAGGTTCATCTTCTTAGTTCGGTATTAGAAGTGGATTCAAACCACACATAACAACTGCTTATTACTAACATACAAAATTTGATTAAGATCAAAATGATTAGATTCCA
>VIGQ01001079.1:5000-17500 GCA_009663005.1 Actinidia chinensis | reverse complement strand
ATAGTCGATACACCTGGGTTTTACTGATGGCTCACAAATATGATTTTATAAAGTTTTTCGCATTTTCATGCCTGGTTCAAAATCAGTTTCCAGCCTCCATAAATTCTTCGATCGGATTTGGGGGGGAATATTTCTCTTTCTAAATTTATTGCTTTCTTTAGATACTCATGGGATTATTCATCAGTCTTTGTTCTGATACTCGCTCAAAATGGTAGGGCTTGAGAGAAAGCCTCGTCATCTCCTTGACACGGCGCGCTCTTCTTTTGTCGTTCTCTTTCGTTCTTCAGTATTTGGGAGAAGGTATATCACTGTAGCGTATCTTCTAAACCGAATGCTACTGCTCTTCTATTCTGGTCGTTCACCTTATGAGAGTCTCCTTGCGTCAAGTTCGAATTACTCCTATTCGAGTGTTTGGATCTTAATTGTTTTGTCTTTCTTACCTAAGAACGACCGTACTAAACTTAGTGCTCGGTGGTTTGTGTTGATTTTTTTGGGTATGGGATCATCAAAAAGGTTATCTTTGTTATGACCTGTGACCAAGAAGTTGTATGTTCTCGACAGTTCACCTTCTTTGAGACGTTTGCCCTACTTTTACTCTTCCATCAAAACGCTCCTATTGCCAGGGAAGATTTGATTTACTCGATCCGTTTCCCTCGATGTGCTATGAAGAGGTAGTCCTCTACACTGGACATTGCCAGATATTCTCTTCCTGCTACCTCCCCTAAGGTGTTGATCCATGTTACTTCCTCAATTGCTTCTCTCTGATTTTCTCCAGCTCCTCTAGTATATTCTCGTCAACGTGTGGCAGACTCCTTGATTCATCCTCCAGCTCTATGGCTCCTTCATCTGACTCTGGGGGGAACCATGATCTGCCTGCCAAGGTTAATCCTACCCGCTCTCGTATCCACCCGGTAAAATTGGTTCACTAACACTGGACTTCTCATCTTTCTTATCGCTTTTCTCTCTTGTTATTTATACTACTTTGAGCCCAGGTCCTACAAAGAAGTTTGTAACGATCTCACTGGGTGGATGCCATGATATGATGAGCTCACTGCACTCGCTAAAACTCAACTTGGAGTTGACTCACTCCCGGATGGGACACATCTTATCGGGGGCTTGCAAAGGGTTTACCAAAGTAAAAGACTCACTCTGAGGTTCTTGGAGCGATACAAAACTCGCTTAGTGGCCTCAGGACTTTCTCAAGAGTATGGGATAGATATGAGGAGACCTTGCCCCTGTAGCCAAAATGACTCCTGTTCGCTAACTTAAATTTCTGTTGCTTTGCAGTGCATCAGGGCACTTGATCATAGATTGTGAAGAACGCTTTCCTTAAATGGGTATTAGGAAAAGAGAACAAGAAGTCTATTCAGTTTTCAGGTTATCAAATAGTGATTAGGTTTGAAAACCTTATGGTCCAATACAAAAACCTTTGAATAGATTATAGTTTCTTCAGTTTAGGTGAATACCTGATAATTATTTCCTTAGATTAAATAAGATACAATTGGCCTGTCCCAAATCAGATAGAATTTCTGAACCCTTGTGGGGGGTAACAGGGGGTGCCACTCAAGCTAGCTGCTAAAGTTGCAATTCATAGAGTTTTTTTGAGCATCATTGCGAGAACTAGTCTTAACGAGCACCCATAGCCACACAAGACCCAAGATTCTAAGTAGTGGAACATTTTTATGATGGATGGAATGGTCTACAATGATGGTAACTTTTTAAAGATGGTAGGAATATATATTGTGGCATGGGACGTTTCAAAACCATATTGTAGCAAATGAAGTGTGAAATTTGAAGCGGTGATTACTGGTAGGGAATTTGATGGAATGGAAAACTTGGTTTCCTATTTTCTTTGCTTTTTTCCCTTAAGTTTATAAGACGGCAACTTAGATAAGTTTCTCATTAATGTTTTTATTTTGGTATGTTAGAAAGAAAGATCATGTAAAACTTGACAGCGAAGAGGAAGGAAATCTTTGTTGCAGTGAAACATGGTAAATACATTCCTTCCTTACCATCCCGAGGGTTTGTTTTCTACCTTTGACCAGCTCCTCTTTCTGTCCGCTGGAGGTGCTCTGAAGTGTGCGGTTCCGTTATGCTCTAATGTGCTGTTGTTAGCCTTTTATACAATGGATTGCGTGTTGCTAACTGAGAATTGACTTTTTTGTCTTTGCAGGCTGGCCACTCTAAATGATATGAAAAGATCCTAGATTGTGAAATGCGACCTACTGATGCTAATGAAGTGATACCTCCTTTAATCGGGTTCAAGAAAATACTTGGAAACAATATCCTGTCAAGCTGGAAAAAGAGGATTATTTTTGTTTTCACTGCCCACTCTGCTACTTCCCTCATTAATGATTGCCATCGATTGTCGTAATTTTTCTATATAAGAGAGGGCCTACTTATTTTGACTAATTTATTTCAATTTGAGTGTAATTTTTTGCTATGAAGGTTGTCTAACTTGTAAAGTATCAAAGGTTCCTTGAGTTGCCTTTTGTGGTCCATAATAAATTTGATTTTTAAATATTGATTTGTTTCATACTTAATTCTTATATGGATAATTATTGTTAATTGGTTCATTTATTTTTTACTTACTTTTTGTTATTTGACTATACTCATTGCCTGTATTACTTTGAGGGTGCCAGAGAAAAGTTGTAAATCTTACAATAAACATTCTCGTTTGAAGACTAAAGTAAAAAACTTCCATCCTCAAAGCATCGGTTAACAACAGCACAAGTTTATCCCAACAAGAGCAACAATTACATAAGTCAGAACCCAGAACGAAAATAACCCATTAATAAATTACAATCAATAAGTCAAGGGAAACAGAATAAAACACGTAGTGAACCCACCAGAGGTTGACAGCAGTCATTCCATTGGGGATGGAAGCCCATACGCATTGAAGTTGAATGTGGGGTACCTACATTGTACCAGTGCATAACGCTCTCACCTTACGCCTTCACAACAAGGTTTGCACGAGGTAGGCATTGGCAGGTGTTCTCATGGTTGATTTCCATAAACCCCAAACATATCCACAATGCTACAGCCAGAATGCCAGATAGCACTTGCATCATACCAACTCACGACCCTCCTCGAATGCCATTGATTGTAAAAGATTTTTCCTCTAGCATCATTGTGCGGGTTTGAGTCACAAGAATTAGCCCCTCCACAATAGGGAACAGTTGCCTATATCCAAAAGACCCCAAGGAAGAACCAAACATCTCGTGGTTCTAATTAAAATGCAACTCTAGCTTTATTTTAGATTTTCCAAAGAAGAAGAAAGAAACTAAGGAAGCCCCTTGAAATTAAATCTAGAAAACATACACAAGCCCGTAATTCACTTATAGAACTACCCATACAGGTTCAAAACCCATAATGCAAATCAAACAACAATTATAACAAAAAAGCTTTCTTAATATTACTCAGGCCGGGGGACTTGAAGGTTGCTCCATGCAAGGTAATTAGGTTCAAAACCTCCTAGGTGCTATCAAATTCTGAGTCAGTCAGCCCATACAGGACTTTGTCTCGACTTTAATTTAGGCGCCTGCCACGTTGACAGTAAGATTGGTCCCCGATTAGTCGGTTCGTGCGCTTGATTACAGGAGTGATAAAAAAAAATTACTCCAACTAAATAAGATGGGTGAAAATTAAAAAATAGGAATTCAACAAAATTATAATTTGAAAACTAAAACTATATCTTCAATTCCATCTAGTACATGGAAAATGTTTTGAATTATGATCCATTGGTTAACAATACCACACGCACACAAGAAAAAGAACAAAAAAAAAAACCTCCTTCCCGAACACAAAAGACATCCAAAATTCACTGAAAATGAAAAGTAGAAGAAGAAAACCCCCCCCCAAAAGCTCACCCTTAATGAATCCCGAACCAGGATACAAATCACAGAAAACATAAATTGAAAGAAAACGATATAAGCAAGTTCAGAATCCAAAAAACCGGAACTGAAAAAGAATAACAGGAAAACAACACAGACCCACATATGAAATTGCATTCATAGGTAAAACCCAGAAAAGATTAAATAATAATATAGAGGTGAATTAATCAAACATTACCCACAAGATATGGCAATGATTTTGTCACAGTAGCGAAACTGATCAATATTGGAACGAAGAAAGCGGTTTATATGACCAGATTCAAGATCAACCACATGGAATTTAAGAGAGAAAAGAGATCGGTGGATGGCACGGAGACTGGCTCTCAAGTCAAAAGAACCAGAAGCGAAGCAGCGGAGAGAGAGAGAGGAGAGAGAGAGAGACACAACAGAGAAGCTTCGTTCAGACTGACCACTCACAAATCTCTGATGCCCTTCATCGATGATATCAAAAACCGGGCCAGTTTTGGTAATTTTATTCCGGGGTTCAAATTTCACCAATTGGTCTCTCTAATTGATAAAAGTTTTATTTAGGTTCCAATAATTTTAATTTGAATTATTTAGAACCTGAAATTTCAATCTGGTACCTATGTACAAATGTTTGAAAATAGGACCCGGTTTGACGAACTAGAGAAAAAGAGATCGGGTTATGGGTAGTGGGTAACCGGCGTGTCAACCCATTATGACACGTGATATCATAATTACGCCTATTAATTTATTAATAGAATAAAAATACTCTTATTTTTCTACACTACTTTTTATACTTAAAACTAAAATTTTAAAATTAAACATAAAAATTTCTTTAAACAGTGAACCGAATGGTTAATGAACGGTTTAATCGACGGATCCCGGTTCAACCGCAATTTTACGGGTTTGACCAGGGTTAGGGGTTTGACCAAAAACAGATTTAGAGGTTGACCGTACCGCTCTTCGATCATGTTGAAGATTCAACCGGCCAGGTCCTGTCCAGTTTCAAAATAGTGCTATGTTAGTCTCCCATGACAGTCAATACCTGTTAATAATTTGGATGCAAAGCAAGTAGGTCAAAAACTCACATGACCATTTTAAGAATCAAAAGCAAACACGTTAATCAAACTAGAGGGACTATTAGTTGTAAAGTTAAATTTTGTTTTCAAACTCTTTACAGGTATGTATAGACAGATTACATTGAATTTAAATTTAAACTGCAAGATATTAATATTTAAATTAAAATTGAAAAGTATCAAATGATCTATAATCAAACTATTAATAAGGACGAATGGGAAATGAAATTTTGTCTTTCTTCCGTGGGATGCTTCAATGCTAAACTTAGGGGTGCACCCGGGGTCGGGTTGGTGTGGGCTGCGTTAGAATCCAGAACCGAACGGACCATCCACGATTCTAGAATTTTGACCCAGAACCGACCCGACCGTCCGAAGACCCGAACCGACCCGAACCGCTCGGTCCGATTCGTCTTCGTTCTCTTCGATTATCGGGTTGTGTCGGTTCGGATTGGGTCGGGTCTTCGATTTTAATTTTTTCTCACTTATTCTATAGAAAAAGGCAATAATCAAGTGTGGTAGAGTGTATTGTAAGCCCATATGAGCGGTTCTAGATCGGGTTCTCGGATCGGTTCTGAATCGGGTCGGTTCTTAGGCTCAGTTTCTCGGGGTGGTTCCGAAACGGGTCGGTTCGGGTAAAAAATCTTAGGACCTGGGGAACCGATCCGAAACGCTGGTCTATATTTTTAGACACGGAACTAACCCATGGGTAAAAAAAACCCGAGCCAACCGAACCCAATAAGGTCGGGTCGGTCGGGCCTCGGCGGGTGGTGGATTTTGTGCACCCCTAGCTAAACCAACCAACCAAAGAGTTGGGTATCTTTGGTTGGAGGTAGGTAGCTGTGTGGGCCTATCCGGACTTATTGAGGCATTTGAATCGTTGATTTAGTAAAAGTTGGTAAGAAAATTGTTATGAAAAAAATTAGTAAAGGGGAATGTTAATTATGTGTTGAATTACATTTATCTTCCTGAAAAAAATAAAATGACGAGGGAACGATTTTTTTAAAAAATATTAATAACTGATTATATACTTACCGATATAGATGAATTTGATGTTTTTTCGTAAAAAATAAAAATGACATTTTAATGATCCTATTAATTGAACGATTGAATCAACAGTATCAATGATCCACTTTCACACCTAAAATTTACCAAATGAGCATCACGATTTTGGTAGGGTGGAGAATCTTTGATACAGAGATTTTTTTTCTTTTTTATGAATAAATTACAAATGTGATGGATTTGTTTCTTATTATTTTAGAAAAAGACTAATTTCTCAAGCACCCACAATTTATCTTCTTATGTCACTTTCATCTCTTCATAAAAGGATCATATTGCCCCATTAACTATTTAAGGTATCCTAATTTCTTCCTTACTAATCCGCGTGACACATTGATAAAATCGATTACAATTATACATATAAAATATCGAATCTCACTAGAAATTTCTAGAAGGAAACTTGTGGAATATTTTGGTTGTGCTAAAAGATTTATGACTGGTATAGAAGAGGTTCACATTTACCATTATCTAAGTTGTTTTTATGTCTATTAATAATTTATTAGTGCTTATAAATGGGAGATGTACTTCATTGTGTTAGTTACAAAGTGAGAACTCTCTCTCTTTCTCATGTTTGGTACAAATCAAGGTGGATCAAGATCTAGTGTGATGCACTCCGGTGGACTTATGTTTGATACAAATGAGGCTAATTTAGTTTGTGGGTTTTTATTTTTTTTTTTTGTTTTTGTTGAGAGATTTGTTTCGTTAGTTTTGAATTTTGTTTTTTCATAGAATTTTTTAGTTTCACTTGATGAGGCTAAGAGAATTTAAAAGTATAAAAAAATATTTATTAAAAAAAATTATTAAGAACTAATAAAAAATAGAATAATTTACAAATATTGCTTATCCTAAACACAATGTAGAGATTAATAATTGTCAACATATGAAAATATGAACACTTAACACATGGAGGAAGAATGACAGTCGTGAATATTGGGTTGGATTTGTATTAGATTAAGTATTTATTTATTTTTGCTCGTTCCTTCAATACAAAGGAGAGAAGAAACAAAAAGAGAAAGTTGCATAATGCAGTACCGATTCATCTGACTTAGTCACGATGAAAGAATGAAACATGTTTTGTTGGTAAGACTTGATATAAAGTATTATTAGTTTTTAAAATTGTCAATATGATGGAATTGTATGATTAATTCAAGGTTCAAGTCGTTTCACTCCATTGCTTTTTTTGGGAAGTCTGGACAAGATGCAATCAATGAAATTTCGCTATCCTCTCTCTTGGAAGAACATGAATTTTTCTTTTCTTTTTCACAAGGACTTTCGCTAATCCTCTCTTCTTGTGAGAACATGAATTTTTCTTTTCTTTTCACAAGGATGAGAGATTGAATCTAAATCCTACGAAGAATGCCTTGAATTAAAAACCACTGGACATTTTACATTCCATACACCTTTCTAAGGATTTTTTTCCCCCCCCCCTCAATGCACCAATTTTTCCTTCTTCCTCTCATCCTAAATTCCCCAAACCTACCCACCGCCGCCGCTCTACTGCCACCTCCTAAACTATCGTCGTCTCACTTCCAGTGTTCCCTCTGTCTCTGATCTATCCTTTCCTATTATTGCCATTTGTCACCGTCATTTACCATGGTCACCCAATGGCCTTCAATCATTCCCATCCATTTCCATTATCTAGGCCATATAAACCACCCACTTCGTCGCCACCACCCCAATCACCTTCACTTCCTACCGCATGCAATCCGGTGAGTTTTAAATTTTAACATCCCCTCCATCGAGTGGGTCTACATGGCCAATCCGATCTCACGAAACCACAATTCGCGACAATAGTGGGATCAACTTTTACGTGTAATGAGGAGCAAGTGAATTACATGGATGGGTGCAGTGAAACCAGTTTGTGCTAATTTCACTGCACCAGTCAAATACTTCACTTACTCTCGTGAATATTAAAAGTTTGTAACCACTGTTATTACGAAGCAATTTCGTGAGGTCAAGTTTAGGGCAATTGGACCCTCTCGAGAACAACAATGGTAGGATAGGAGCTGGAAGGTGTAAAATCTAGGAATGAGTTTGGAAGGGAGAGTAAGAAAAGAAGAAATGACGGCCATGGAGGTGGGTGTTCAATGAAAACTTAAAGGGTTCTCTGAGCATGAGCAAAGACTACAATGAAGGGCGAAAGAGAGAAAGAGAGATGGAAAATAAAGAAGAGATGAAGTATGGATTCGTGGCAATGCGATAAGCGTGGGGCTAGTTCAATGTTTGGGGATTTGGGGCATACGAGGAACAAGAGATCGATGGTTATGGTCACACTAAGAATTATTAAGGAGGCGTACTACAAAGATTAAAACGTCTTCCTGGAATTTATAGTTTATGTATGTGGATTTAGTTTGGATGCTCAACATTGGAGATCGCTGGATTACCGAACTGCACATATTATTTGCTTGGTTTTACCACGAATTTAAATATGAAATCATTTTTATCAAATTCAACTAAAGCTTACCAAAGACATAAATCTCGGATTTTTGACAACACAAAAATTGAAAGAAAGGCTCATTTTTCACGTAATCCTAAAATGAGATCAATCACATCATGCTACGTGAACCTCATAAAATGACACGTGGTTAACGCCATGATAGGCAAATAATCAGATATTAATCAACGATCGATAGATCTAAACGTGAACGCGATACATGCGGCTTGAAATTTTTGCTTTGCCAAACAAAAGAAAAGTTTAGTTGTAATAAATTTCAGTATTAATAGAGAACTACGTACCAAAGAGAGAGAGAGAGAATAGGATTTTTCAAAGCACACCCTACAAACAGGAGGGACACACAAACAATCCCTATAACTACTTTTCAAACCTTTTGAATCCTTTCTTACCAGAAACTCTTCCCTAAAATTTGCACTTCCACACACCCCCACACCCCCACCCCCCACCCCTCTCTCTCATCAGCCTATTAGGGTTTCCCATTGTGACCCTCATTGTCCTTCCCATGGGATGTTCATGACTAAGGAAGCCATCCATGTGATTGATCCCATGGGGCTTGCGTATCAGTGAGTGGAAAGTTCTTGAAGAAAACAAGGTAATCAAAAATCCCTTGAACGAAGATTGTTCTCCTATGGTAACCAAACCCTAAATCCAAACTCAAAACTCCGCGCAACTCACACCACATCACCTTGCTCAAAATGTCCCCGAGGTTTATGTTTTCACGCGATACCCTTTGGGAATGAGCAGGAGGGGGGAGTTTGGGGTCACGTCCCAATGTACGACAGCTTCACTGGTGAGTCAGGTGGCATGCAGAAGATATCGAAGAGCAAGATCAAGACGGAGATCGATGTGGAGGACGTCGGAGAGAGTGGAGATCATGAGAACTTGCCTAGCCCCCACCCCAACATTGTCAGGTACAAGGATGTGTATGGGGATAGCCGCGGTGGTAGCCTTGTCATGGAGCTTGCCATGGCGCGAACTCTTTTGATAGGAATTGTCTCAAGAGGGCATTACACGGAAGAGTGGCCGCACCACCACAAGACATCATGGAGGGCGTCAGGTATTTTCTTTTCTTTTCTTCCTTTGTCTTTGTTGAGCAAGGATTTATTTTGGCTTGCTATAATGTAGGTCATATAATCCTCTATCGAAAAAACTCCGCTCCCGGCTCCCAATAATCTGACTATAATTTTGATTAAAAAATTATTAATATAGATGCTCTGCGGATGTTCTCGCTCTCAAGATATTTTGACAGAAAACGTTCTCTGCGCACTCTCTCCCTCTTGCCTTTTGTGAACTGAGGCCCCCTATAACTTTCCAGAGAAATAAATATCTCATTTGGATCCAATAACCTGTTCAAAAGCCAGTGAGATGTGATGAAATGATAACTTTGGTTCAATAATTTATCAATAAAATGATCTATCATGTTAATCCGAGATCTGATGTTTCGGTTATATAAAGTAATGTTTGTTCACATAATGGATCTTAATTCATGATATAAATTGATTAAGTTTTTAATTATGGAGAGGAAAATTATCCTTAATATTCAATTTTAATTCTTTCTTTTTTTCTATTTTAACCGGATTTTTAATATTTTGTTTAACCGGGGTTATTTTTTCGCGTTGCAGGTATGCCATCAACATGGAGTAATCCACAGAGACCTAAAACCCGAAATTTTCCATATGCCAATACTACTGAGAATGCTCCATGAAGGCCATTGATTTTGGCTCTCCATATTCGAGTCTGGTTATGTTTCCAAAAACTACAGGCTCCTAATGTATGTTCCAACTTGAGCTAATTACAGCTTTGCAGTCTTGATGAATTATCGAAATTTGATGGTTTTAGGTGACGTTTTCAGTAAAATCGTGTCAGCCCCCTTACTACATGGCCCCCGAGTCCTTAACGTAACTAGGTCAGAAGTTGATGTGTGGAGCGCGGGGTGTCATTCTTTACATCTTACTCTGTGGCGTTCCTCCTATTGGGCGGGTATGTTTTTGTATATAGTTACCAAAAAACTCTGTTCTTGGGACAGCTTTCTCTTAAAACTTCCATTTTTTAAATCTTTTTCCCCTCAACTAGTTTCTTGGAAACTCGTTTTTGGGATATGAACGATTTTTTGGGAAAACTCTAGCTTAATTTAAGGAAAATCGTCGAAACTCTTTAAAAATGTTGTGGCACATAAGAACTTCATATACAAAGCAGCACAGCTAACAATGTTATTCACTCTACGGTTGAATAACGGGTAGATTTTTAACTAAGGCCGACACATTGATTTTGGGGGATCGGGTCATTCAATCGTCCAACCCGACCAACCTGACAATATTATACTAAAATCCACTTTTCACCCAAGCCCGACCCCCATCCCCGACAACATTTCACTCGAATTCACTCAATCGACGCATCTATTGAATCTGATTTCGGACCCAAATTTTTCTTATAAGATCAGTTAGTTCCGCCGGGTGTCGGGAATGACTCCAAAATTTGAACCGAACCAAACCACACGTTAAATGGCCTCCTACTAGTAATGCAATACTAGTAGATCTAGGAATCATCCCATTGGGCAGACAGTAACACTCTCAATGAGCTTCAGATAGGGTGTGAAAAAATGGATTTTTTTTTTTTCATTAGATTAACAACTATAACAAACACTCAAGAAACTTCCCAAAAAAAAGCGACACGGAAACAATCGGAAGTATCACTAATAATAAATAAATAAGAATTTACATATCTTCATAAAGTTTCAAACTATAACTTTCCATGTCATAAACGTACGAGTGCGAAACACTTTCGGTGATTAGGATCCAGCACCACCATGCGCTCACCCTAATTGGCCTCGACTACCTCTCCTCGTCTCTCTCTCTCTCTCTCTCTGCTGATTAGGGTTTCAGGCACAGAATGCTCACGTCACATTTCCAAAAAGGGGACAAAGTGGAGGTCAGAGGCGCGACGATCGTCACGGATGGTTCTCGGCGGGACTGTATGCGCTCGTCTCCGACAAAGCACAAGGGCATGATTACGAGAGTACGAAACTATCACCGCCGGCGAGGAGCGCCGGCGAGAGTACGTCGCTGTGGCCTCCGTCAGGCCATCTCCGCCGGCGGAGTTCCACCGGAGCTTTAAAAGTTGGGGAAAAGGTCGACGCGCTTCACGAGAGCGCCTGGCGCGTGGTTCAGTCGTGGATGTACTCGAGAATTCGAGGTATTCGATGTCATTCGATGGTGTGGTTGAAGAGTCCGCGTTCGAGCAGTGGAATTTGCGGGTTCATCGCGATTGGGACGACGGCTTGTGGAATCCCCCTTTCGACTCACAGGTAAGCATTAAAGAGAGAGTGAGGGAGCAAGAATCTAAAAATCACAACTAGCTGGTAATCGGGCGGCGGAAGATTATAGGCGATTTTTTATTATTATTATTATTATTATTATTTCATTCTTAATATTATTAAAAATAATAATAAATTATTAAATATTAAATTTTAAAAAACAAAATGATATTAAAATAGTAAATTTTAAATATTTAATATTAAATAATACAGAAATATAGAAATGACAATTTAGATATCTAAAATATATAAAAATTAAAAATTAGATACCTAAAAAACGCTAGTGTTAAGCGGTTGGGCGGAAGGAAGGCCTAGCGCCTAGCGAAGCATTTTTAGTAAGAGGGAGGAGAGAGAAGCTTATTTTGTTTTTTTGTTTTTTATTTTATTATATATTTTTATTTTCTTTGTCTCCATTGATGTTTCTTTTGTTAATTGTTTTTAGTTATGTTACAAATACACAGTTCTCAGCTTCCTCTGTACTGTACTGTGCATGAAGATCGCATTTCGAAAACTAATCATTCAATTTTTTAATTTTATTAATTTTTATGGCCTTATTTGGTGATTCATTTGCTTTCGGGGTATTCACTTTAATTTTTTTCTGTATTTTTGGTAACTGGATATTGATTTTTCCCACAACAAAAACCTAACAACGTGAGTTGTAAACTTCAATAGGAAGACGAATGTTACCAAAGCTTTAATCGGTTACCTATATTCTTTGCTTCTTATTCTTGTGTGGGACTTAA
>VIGQ01001680.1:25000-35000 GCA_009663005.1 Actinidia chinensis | reverse complement strand
TACTTAATAAAAAAGAAACTAATTATAAAATTATAAAATACATAATTGAATAATAAACAATGCATTTTGTTCCTCATCACTATGTAGAGTCGGCCTTTCTTGCGGTTTTTCGTTTTGGTATCCAATAATTGAAAGGAGAATTCCTTCTCTTTTTTTTTTTTTTTGGTCAAATTCCATGGCTGTAATAGCTAGAGTAGTCACTTTTTATTTTCACGTGTAAGGTTTTGTTCATGCAATTTCAACTGCAAAGTGCACAATTCGTGTTGGAGATGTCAAGGGTTGTATAACTCCTCCCAGTACTTTACCTTTGTCGGATGACTCTTCCCAGTGCTGTCACCTTATGGGGGGGATGTACTCCTCTTAGCAGTTCTACCTTACAGAATTACTAACGCGTGAATTTGCCACCCAGGGTAGTTCTTAGCACTAAAGATATGGCTGATGTTTATTTTGTTAATTGAAAAGACCTATTTGAACTCAATCTGAATGATTCGCTCTTTCCATGGGTTGCAGATTCCAGCTTTGCAGTTAAGTGTGGTGGTCCACATATTATATCAGTAGTTGGATTTTATACGAGTCGGATAAATGAGACTCTGGTCCGGCTTTATTATGTCACTTACAAACAGGTGGGCAGTAGTACTGTTGGACCTTTGGCGAAACACCAGTCCCAGATGCTCAGTATAAGGTTTCCTCCTCATCTCATTTCGCAAATACTTTGGACTCAGAGCGTTCCAGACAGCACGATTCCTGCTGGATCCTAAGATTATCATGGGTTGGGCTTGAAAATGGTAACTATACGGTCCAGTCTATGTTTGCATAGATATCTTCGAGATCCTCCACTTGGCAAAGTCTTGGAAAGCGTGTTTTTGATATATAAATCAGGTTTGTGCGGACTATGGAATTGAGTTTAAATGTGCTTTAACTGTCCTCTTTTAGCCAAACCCACTGTTGCCACCTTTGCTATTCATTTCCCTGCAGTAATTAGTATTGACCGCTATGTCTCTACTTGTGACCATTATGATAAGTTCCTCTACATCTCTGCCTCATCCAATGCATATGGCCTACGACTTTAAAGTTTGTTATTTCAGTTTAACCGTTTACTTACAAATAAGCATTGTGAAAGCGCCAAGGCCATCACCTGTCTCCTCCACCCCAGCATGAAGGTTGGGTGGGGGGGGGAATAAGTTCCTTTGGAAAAAAGTTTGGTCCTTATTCACTCAAATAGCTGCCCTTTCGATTTCAAATACATTATTATCTCCCTTCAACGCTTGTTGCCTTATAACCTTTATGGGCTGTCTGGTAGACTGCACTGGGCAATCTTCCCTTCGAGATCACTTCCCATAATCTTTTTTCTGAATGTTGAGCACAAGCTCTTTCTTTTCCTTACGAGCATATTCTCCCAAGGATCAAATGTCGTTCGCGGTGTTTCGGTTGTCTCGAACGAAAACATTTTCGAAAATATTTCGAAAATATTTCGAATGTTTCCTAAACATTTCAAAAGTGACAATAATAAAATACAATCTCTCGTATAAAATGTCCCTCATTTTATAAAAATTTAAATTCGGGTTACTACCACTTATTATTTCGGTATATAGCGTTGTGTTTTGGTGCATTGTTTTATGTTTCGGCGTGTTTTGATCGTAATAATATTGGGTTTCATTTTCCACTAATGTTTCGCTGGTGGATATAATTTACAAGGCAACCCATTGGTCTCTTAGGAACAAGGTTTCGGCTGTTTCAAGATTGAAACAAAGAAATTTTATTCTCTTGATTCTACCATGCTCCATATCTCCATTTGGAGAATTCCAAGCCTGCTTCAACCAAGCTCCATTTTTTGTTCACCAAAATGGAGACCTCAATTGAGTCCTCCAAATATGAGACCTTTGCAAGTAAATGGAGACCACCTCTATTTTAATCTTTCCACTATTTTGTTTTTTTCCTTTAAAATATGTAATAGGCTTTTAATCAAAATCCATTTTATATAAAATTGATATTATTAAAAGATAATGATGAAAAGACTTTTAAATGAGATAAATATTAGATATCTTTACTCACCGTTTAAATTTTATTATTGCAACTTTTTTTGAGGGCAAAGGAGACTTGATTGAGGTTTTTTTTTTTTTTTTGAAAAGAGAGCTCAATATTGAAATTTGAGTTTGGAGTTGTTATGAATAGTTGAAACCTTCTACACCTGTTTTTGAATTGAAAACAATTTTGGATCTCATTTTGAAAGTTGGGTTGGAGATGCTCTAACATGTGATCGCGCTTTGGGGTTTTTAATTCTTAATAATAATTTTTTTAGGGGCCCACTAGTTCAGTGGTTAAAACTCCGTCTACTAACCTTGAGTTTTGGTTCGAGCCTGAGACCACCACCTCAGACACATTAATGGGATACGTAAAATTGGCTTACTTTTTGTAATAATTTTTTTGTCCAACATGAGAGACAAGCAGACAACTTTCCTTGATATTTTCCTTCACAATTTTGTTCATTAATTTTTCCAAAATTATTAGACTTCAATAGAAATATCAACGACACCCAAGCTTTTGTGCTATCTGTCCTTCAATTCTTCTTCTTTTTGCTTCCTAATTTATTCAATTTGTTCATTCTCGGGTAATCTGGTGTCAAAAGATTTTGACATACGAAAGTTGCTCAGGGGGGCTCTTGGCTATCTGTTGAGTTCAGATTGGGTATCAGAAAACTAACTTGACATCCATCTATTTTTGGGCTGGTAAGGGGACGTGCTGTATACCGCGTGCAAGGTACATATGGACCTTTGATTTCAGCAAGCAGTCCCCCAGTTAATCTGATTCAAAAATATTTGATTCAATTTTAGAGATTTAAGTTCTATTTTAGTATATTCGATACAAATTTTCTTACTACGACGCTTTTGTACAGACTTCACCCCCACGTTGGTAACAACCCTCCATCAAGCAAAAAGAGCATACTGTCTGATTGGGGAATTGTTTTTTCCTGTTTTGCGTTGTCATCTTCTATCTGTAAAAAAAAAAAAAATTTGTGTTAATGGTTTCGTTCAACGAAGAAAAAGACACAGGGGAATGACAATAAAAGGTAAAATATTAACACAATAAGCTGATTTCATTACTGCAGTCTGATTTGCTCCCCTCACAACAATTTCATTGGTCCCATATGTTGGCTCTACACCTTAGTTGTAATGCTTTCTATGTCTTTATTGCTATTTGTGTTTATTCATAAAATGGTCGACATGATGAAGTTTTATGCAATGTCCCTATTAAACACCCCCCTCTCCTTTCTCCTCGCCAGAGATCCCTACAGTAAAGACATCCCCTCCTTTACTTTCGATCCCCTGGTCTTCGTAAACTATTGGAAAATGAATTCACTAGAGAAAAAGGAAAATCAAGGACCACATTTTTTGACACTGCTCCATTTGAGTTACCCCCCAACAATTTCCCTTATCTTCAATACAGAGCTTTTGGATTTGAACTGGCAACTGAGATTTGGTTGTATGTTTATTATAATTACATTGTCTTGTATAATCGCTATCTTTCATAGATCAGGGTTTCGTAGAATATCACGACCATCATTCAGATCTCTAATGCATAAAGCAGAGTTATGGTTCCTAAAGATATTCACAACCAAGTATTTTTATGGTACTTGCAGAGCTCCTAGGGGGCTTCTAGGCCTTACACTTTCCGTTTTATCTGAACTAAAGGGTGCAACAGAAGATTTTAATCCTGCCCCACTTGGGGAGGAGGTTTTTGGACCGGTTTTTCAAGGTAATTCATTGTCCTAATCACAGAAAATTCGTCTTGCACACTTTAATTGTTATTCAATTGCACTAATCATTGTTTTGCAAGTCCTGCCTCCTCTAGGGTTTTATTAATTAGCCTGAGTTCCAATATCTCTGCCACGTTCCCTTTTTTTTTTAAGTGTTCTAGCTTCCTAATTATTAATCATGGCATCAATTATGTGTCCACCACAACTTTTGTGTCACTGGGAGAAGCAGTCCCGTTTACTTCTGTGGAAATAAGATGTTGGCATCTCCAAACCCATGCTATTGGTGATATAGTATACATAAAACATAATTTTTTTTCCTCATGGTCCCAACCCTATTAATTTTATAGATTTATAGATGGAGCATGAGAAAACACCATTGTTGGGACGTAGACATTTGTCTCAAGGTTTTAATACTGTACTTATAGGGAACACTCCATATGGAGGATATCGCTGGTCAAACAACTGTCTGTGGCATCCCGCCAAGGAAAGAGTCAATTTGTCGCAGAAATCGCTAGAATATCTGCTGTGCTTCATCGGAATCTTGTGAAAATTGGATGGATGCTGCATTGAGGGAGAAACGACTGCTTGTTTACGAGTACTTGAAACAAGAGTCTTGTCAGGCATTATTTGGTACAAGATAGCACCTTGCAGTAAATATTAGAATATTTGATTATGGTGATGACACAAAAATTTACTATTCGACATTTTATGATGCAGGAAAGGGATTTGTATCTTTGACTGGTCCCCCTCGTTTGATAATGCTTGGGGAGTCCGCAAGGGTCTATCTTATCTTCATGAGAATCTCGGGTTCGCATGTACACATGAGATGTGAAGGCCAGCAATATTCTTCTAGGCTCTGACTTAACCCCAAATTTCTGATTTTGGTTTGGCCATTACTTTATGATGACGAAAAGACCACATAATCACCGTGTTGCTGGACAATGTAAGATTCTCAGCAGTAAGCTCCCGTATATTTCTTCCTTTTCTCGTTAATAATATTTCTGATATCATTCACGGCTGAGTATAATCTTACAAGTAATGACTTTTTATGGTTGTTGATGTAGTGGGTAAACCTTGCACCTGAGATCTATGCGTTGGCAACCTTACGGAAAGCCGTGTGTTGGCCTTTGGTGTTGTAGCTTGGAGATTGTCGTGGAAGCCAAATTCTGACTCGAGCTTTGAATAGATAAAATACATCTTTCTGACTGGGTACGTTTTCTTTTCGTTGTTTTATTTTTTCTGCACTCTGGTTAACATTGATCTTTTCAAATGTTTCCATTGCAATGTCAAATTCACTTTACCTGTGTGATTACAGTATGTCTTGTGATGGTGTTTTCGGTTGCAGCTGTGTGTAGTTCACTTCTAAAAAGAAGGAACACAATTCTAGAGGGGGAAAAGTTACGGATGTTTTCTGATCTTGCATGGAAATTGAATCATGTCATTCTCTAGTAACGCTCAAAAGCATTAATAAATTCACTTTTTGGTACTTATTATTGGATATCCATTATGCTAATGCAGATAAGGACGTTGATAAGTCAACCAATATGCTAAAATAATCTTTACACTCTAAAAAAAAAATGGGAAATAACAATAGCTCCAACTTCAAAGCCTAAAAGAATAACAAATTAGTCAAAAATCCAACTGTACTCGTGCACAAAATCGAAAAAACTGTTTTTATGTTGTCGAAAGAACAAAACCTTACTATAGTATTCGTAAATAAAATAATGGCTACGAAACTTGTAAATTGCTAATAGTTCAAATGCTATCAATAACGGGCTACTCGGTCAAATGCTATTAATTAATGACTACTCTGGTCAAATGCTATGAAGAAAAAACAATATATCAGTATCATTACCACAGTTATCAACATACACCCACACACACACACCTATTGTTGCATTAGGCATTTGTACCCAAGAAATCAATGGCTGATTTGGCCTGCCTACTCTCCAAACTGAGTGAATACTATCAAATTTCTTAATTTTTCTCCTTTTGGCAGGGTGTGCATGACAACCACCATGAAATTGAGGCTAGTGACGCTAATCTATCGGATTCAAAGAGGAGGAAGTAAAGCGCTGATAGGAGTCGCTCTTTGTGGCACTGCAGAACGTCCCACAGCTACGCCCATCCAGTCACGTGTAGTGGCAATGCTTTGTGGGAGACATTAAAGTTAGCGTTAACGTCACGGCCCGGAATATTTGATCTGACTGGAATTTTAATGATACCAGTTTATTAGTTCTGATGTTTTCAAGTTAAAACGCACATACACTACAGCTCATCAACACAAGTACAACATTGGCAGCTCACTGGACCTTCCCATAATGTCACTGAACCTATTCTTCAAGATCGGAGCAGGTAGGTGAAGCCTTGAGGTGGTTATTCTGTCACTAAGAAACAGAGATCAACATGCACCTTTGATACAATGACAGGAAATTCTCTCTGTACAATTTTCTTGCTTCTGCTTAGTATTAACTTCTTAAATTCACCAGTTTTATGCCGTATCGAACGATTAGAAAGGGTATCGTCCATGTTAATATTGCGATTGCACGCTCCTGTTGCTACCAAAAAAAAGGTTGATTTTGATAGTGGTTGGGTTCTATTGAATGGATAGAAAACCCCCGGGTAAACTAATCAGAAGAGAAAAAGAAAGTCCCCCCACAAAAGATTATGCTATTGGCATCGAATCTGTTTGTTTCCTGTTATGAAGTTCGGTAGGTCTCCATCACTTTTCTTTAGATGTTCCACCTATGTTGTGCTGTTTTCATACTTTTACGGCATGCAAAATGAACTTGAATGAGACATGAAACCCTACCCAAGCACCCTATATGTTTGGGAGTTTGGTTCTAAGCGTGCAACTCACCGATGATACCTAACAATAGGTTGATAGAAAGATGTCACCAGTGTAATGATTCTCTATTATAGCAAAATATGAATGAGGAAGAAAGTAATAGGACACTCGATCTGGTTGTATACAAAAGATGTAATTCAGTGTACACATGATTCCACTTATAGCAAAATATGAGAGAAGATAGACAATCTTTATCCTCTCAATTTTTTTATTTAGAGAGATTGATGTCCACACATCAAACTCGTGTCGTACATTTGGACAAATTATCGCTTTGATTCTAGGTCATAACCTCTATATGGAAAGTGGACACTTTACAATTTTTTAATCTAAGTTTTTTACCAATTTAAGAAATATTTGTAACACAATCTTATCTCTCCCCATTTCTTTTGTTTTTTAGAGAGATTGTTTGTCTTACCTCAAACTCTCTGTGGTGTTACAATTGCGGACAAATATCCACTTTGATCTAGGTCATGACATCTATATGGAAAGTGGACACAGTGCATTTTTAATCTAAGTTTTTAGAATTCATTGCCTATGCATAAAGCATACTCTAACCGAAAACCAAAATTGCTGTTGACAAGGGGGTTTGACCAAACTCCTAATTAGTATTATGTACAGGAATACCCCACACATTGCCATCTAACAGAGAAAGTAGTCACCAAAGGAAGTTGAAAAATTATGGACTTGCTTTATCATATCTGATTATTGCATGGCAAAAGCAAGTTTCAGTGACACTTATTGTCAGAGACCTCAACTTGAATCCTACAAATTTAGTTGTTTTGGTTTGCAACTTTTTTTCATTTTTAGTAAAAAAAAATTATCAGATCAAAATTTTATAATTTTTTGGTTTTTCTTGACGACAAGAATCTGAAAATATAAAATTTTATAAAATATTTTTAAAAAAATGTCTATTAAAACAATAAAAAATAACTTTGTCGAGTTTAAAAATGAATTTTCTTTATTTGTTTTAGTCAAAACTTTTTCCATATAGATCAAAATTTCTATGTGTTTTTATATATCCTCTGTCGCAGCCTGTTTTGAAGGAATAATGTGAATTAAAACAACTTTTATTCAGAACTGTAAAATAAATCTTACCCAAAAGATGAAACTGGCAACACCAAAATGGACGAAAATCAAGACTTGTGAGCCAGGAAATCGCCTCGGCTATGTCTGTCAGTCTAGTAACACCTTCTCTTCTTCCGGAAGTTCTTGAGAATTTCTTTCCAAGTGTGAAGCAATAATCTATAATCAGAAACTAGCATTTTCCCACCTGCAAGGTAAGTGCATTTAGAAAATTGCAGGGACACATTGCCAAAAAATTAGCAATTTTCCTTCTTCAATTATTTCATTTTCTTCTTCTAAAAAACGTCCTGATATTCTCAATTTCTGACAAGAATTACAAAACTTACGTATTATTTTTTTTCAAGTGCCAAAGATTTATATAAATCCCGAATTTATTGCTATGAAGGTAAACAGCACTGAAATATGTATTGATTATAGGAAAGCAGCTAGTTCGGATATTTCATATTGGCAGTGCACTTTTCCGCTGCATGGTTTATTATAAATAAAAATTATTTGGAACAACAAAAAGATTTATAATTTGTTAACACATGACTTGACGAAAAAAATAATGAAAACGAGTTTAGGGTCCCACTAACTCAAAGACAACAAATGCCTTCCTAAGTAAAACCCATAATCACTTGACAATTTTTTAATCTAAGTTTTTAAAATTTCAGAAGCTAGAGGTAGGTAGACAATCAGACACTAGAATTCTTCCCACCTAGCAGGTAAGGGCATTTTAGTAAATATTGCAGGACACATTGCCACAAAAATAGCATTTTCCTTCTTCAATATTCATTTTGTTCTTCTTAAATAGCGTCCATGATTTACTCTATTTTCTTGAACAAGAATTACAAATACTTACATATTATTTCAAAAGCGAGAATTATTTTTTAAACCCAAATTATGCCTTGACGGTGAAGCCACTTGAAATATGTATTGTATTATAGAAAGCTAGCATTCGATTATTCACATATTTTGCAAGCTTGCACTTTTCGCTGCATTTTTTTAAAACTAAAAATTGTTTGGAACAATAACAAGATTTATTAGTTTGTACAACACGACTTGACGAAAAATAATGGAAAATGAGTTACGAGTCCATTAACTCAAAGTACAACAAATGCATTCCTAGGTAATCCCATAATCACTTGGGGATGTTTGGTAATGGTTCTATTTTTTTATTTTTTGTATTTGTTTAGTTTTTTGTAAAATAAAACTAAAAATATATTTGTATTTATTTTTTTAAAACTATTTAAAAATAAAAATATGTTTGTGTTTACCTTTTTTTAAACTATTTAAAAAAAATAGTGGTGGCGGCGGCAGTGGTGGCGGTGGTGGCGGTAGAGGAGGTGGAGGTGAAGGGTTAGATGAGAGGGATGTGGATGGAAAAAAAATATAAACAAAACAAAAGCACTATTTTGTTGTTTTCACTCTTTTCAAAAGTAGTGGTAATAATTTTGTTTTGTTTACAATTATAAATTGCAATACAAATAAGTTTTTGTTTTCAATTGAACAAAAAATATAAATTAAACAGAAAAACAGAAATTAATGAGTTAACAAACATCATCTTAATATGATTCATGTGTTCTTTCGTCTCTAATACTATTTTTTCACTTCATAAACGCAATTCATTCTATGGTTTTTCTTCAGTAACGTAAACAACTGCAATTATTCTATGTAACGCACCTTTTATGCCAAAATTGCCCTCAAACTACTTCAGCTTTTTATGATTCAGCTTTTAAAGTTCATGATAACGACATGCTTGTTGGTAAAAGCTTCGGATTTAAAATATTTTCTTGATAATTTAATTCGTTAAAACCAAAATCACCAAAACCAGAAGGAAAAAAAATGCAACAAGCGAAACACCATTAAAAACCGAGAATCCTAGTAGGAAAAAGAGTAAATCTTGATTCGGCTTTTAAATTTTCGATGGCTCTAATTCAAAACGTAGGTCAAACTGAGCAAAATAGAGCAAACAAGTTATATGGCGTCCTATAAGTTATTTTTGGCCAACAAGTACTCTGATACAACTTTTATAATTTAACTGTTCAAAAATTAACTCTTTGTTAACTTTTATAAATTTATTTTGGTTCACAAGAAGAAGCAGAAGTTATGCCAAATATTCTGACACAACTTTCAACACAGAAAAAAACATAAATTACTGCCTAATACCTCTACCAAAGAAGGAAGTTCCCAACTCATTATTATTTTGTATTATTTAAGGCCCTTTTCAGAGTAAGTTTTTTTAGATTTTTTTAGTTGTTTTGGTTTCTAAGGTTTTTAGTGAAATTTTTTTATTTTTTAGTTAATTTTTTTTTCGAGTTAGTATTAATGTGAGG
>VIGQ01001680.1:0-15000 GCA_009663005.1 Actinidia chinensis | reverse complement strand
ACAAAAAACCAACTACCTTTCCAGTTCCAAACTCCGCCGTACAGTCCAGCCAGCTGAGTCAATGAGTTCAACTCGTCTGTAACCCCAGTGTTCCGCATTCCGACCGAGTCAGAGCCGATTCTAGCTAGAGACCCAATGACTTTGTCGCGAGTCACTATTGGCGGCGCTCGGAGGGCCCCTTACTTTATAAGCACCGAGTTAGTTTGAGGGCTTGAGGTTTCGATTCTCAAGAAAGCTTCATCCATGAAGTCGGGGGGGCGGGGAGCTTTGGTGAAAATCGCGGGGGGTTCTAGGATGTTGGAGTTGTGGAATTGGGTATCGGATAGGGGGGGGATGGAAAATGGAAGGATTGCGTGGGTGGTCATAGGTGTAGATTTTGAAATGGGTGCGTCCATTTGTGGTAATCGGGAAAGAGGATGTTGGGGACGAGAGGTTAGGGGGAAAGGTTGAGAGAGGGGGTGGGAGGAAGGGTGGAGGGAAGGATTTTTATGAGAGAGGGGGGAGGAGAGGAGGGGAGAAGGGAGCATCGATGAGAGAGAGTGGGATTTTGGTGGAAGGGTGAGTGAGGAAGGGTAGGAGGAAGAGAGGAAGAGGAGGAGAATGGGGGGAGAGAGAGAGAGTGGGGATTTAATTTTTTGTTAAATCGGTGTCGTTTTGAAAATGTGGATAAACAAGTTGTAAACTTTGTTACATAAACCTAGCATTTTCGTAACAAATTTACCAACCCTAAATTAGATGAAGCAGAAATAATTTAAGAAAAATTGTCTTATTGATAAAGTTTTAAGAACTAAGCTATGTTTGGTTGTGATTTCATAGTCAGTTTTTGCGTGTATTATTTTGAAATAATTTTTGAAAAAAAAAATATTTTTTTATCTTTTTTATTTTAAATATCACTCAATTTTTTAAATTTTAAATCATAATTTCAATGTTTTCTATAAATTTTTTTTTTATTAAACACCAAACTTCTCTAAAATTAAAGATTAAGCAGTATAGTAAAGTTGACGGAATACAAAATACCTTGGACATATCTAATTGATATCAACATTTTTTTTTGTAAGTATGGTTTGACAGATTATTCATTAAAACAATTGGTTTCATCAAAGAAATCAAAACACATTTTGTCTAATAAAATGAAAGGTTTTACTTATACACATTAATCTTGACAAAAAATTTCGAGGATTAGCTACAAATACCATAAATATGATTTTTCACTTGAATGATCAATTTGAACAATGACCTTACAGTTAAATGTTCGGATCATGTGTGTAGTTTCATATAAGCACACAACTTGAAAACATTACCATAATTTTTAGGTGAATTACACTGACTTCCCCTGAGATTTGCTTTTAATATATAAAACACTCTTGACGTTTGAAAAATTACAGTGACCTCCCCTGAGGTTTGAAAAATTATCCTCTCAATCCCCTCACACTCCCTGACACCACTTTTCTCCTTTATCTCCTTATAAATTACCAAAATGCCCGCCAACTCTCTCTCTCTCTCTCATCCCTCCCCTCTCTCTCTCTCTTTTTAAACCCTTTTATTTTTATTTTTATTTTACTTTTTATTATAAATTTTTTTAATACTCTTTGATTCATATTTTTTAACAAAAAATGATCCCCTTTTTGTTATTTTTTATTTTTTTTTCCCTTTTTGTACCCTTTATTTTATTTTATTATTTCTTTTCAACCTTTTGATTTATTGTTTTTTTAACAAAAAATAAATTTTCTTTTTGTTACTTTTTTTTCTTTTTTGTAACCCATTTTCTTTTTTTATTTTTTATTTTAATACCCTTTGATGTTTTTTATACCATTTTGATTTTTTCTCTTTTAATACCCTTCGTATTATTTTTTTAAATTTTTATAAACAATAGCCTCCCAATGGTATTCACAAAAAAAATAAATACAAAATAAAAATAAAACAGGGTATTAAGAAAAAATATAAATAAAAAATAAAAAATAATCAAAGGGTATTAAAAGAAAAATGAAAAAATAAAAGGGTACCAAAAGAACCAAAATAATACACATAAAATGGTCCAACACAAATAATACAAACCTCATCAAATGTCTTTCTTTTTTTGTACAATTCATTAAAGGGTTTAAAGAAAAATACTAATCACAAGTCCAACTAAAAACATAGAGAGTACAAAAAAAATACCAAAATAACCCCAAAACATTTATTTTTTGTTAAAAAAAATTAATTAGAGGGTAATTAAAAAAACTAATAATAATGAAATAAAATAAAAATAAAAGTGTACAAAAAAAATACATAAGAAAAGTAACAAAAAAGGAAATTTATCTTTTGTTAAAAAATATGAATCAAGGTATTAAAAATTTATAATAAAAAGTACAAATAAAACTAAATAAAGGGGCCAACGAGAGAGACAAAGAGAGTTGGTGGTATTTTGGTATTTCATAAGGATATAAGAATAAAAAGTGTTGTGTCATGGCGGTTAAGAGAATAAATTTTTTCAAACTCAGGGGAGGTCAACTATAGTTTTCAAACGTAGGGTGCTTTGTGTATTAAGGCAACCCTCAGGGGAGTCAGTGGTAATTCACCCCTAAATTTGGAAACCCTATTAAACAACTAGTAGAATTACACTAACCTCCCTGAGGTTTTTCTTAATACACAAAGTACCCCTACAGTGATCAATGGGTTTCAGAGTAATTTTTCAAACTTCAAGGGGTAGGTCACTATAATATTGGTCAAACATCAGGGGGACGTGGGTGTCTTATAGGTAAACCTCTGGGAGGTCAATGTAATCTCTGGCCAAAAAATTTTGTCAAGAAACTATCAGAACAAATATTAATATGTTATGCAAAACTTACTGAAAATGTAGAGCATAGCCGCTGTGGTTTTTAAATTACTTTGCCGAATAATTTTCCTAAATTTATTTTGATTACAATGTAGAAACTTATTGTCGACAATATTTTAGAAAAGAACAACATGTTTTAGAAGCTTTTTAAAAAATGTCTTTAAATTTTTAAAAAATTTTTTGTTAAGAAATAGATTTATATAAAAAGAATAAGGGAGAATTAGAAAAAAATCCTTAGTTTTAACCATGAGAACAAATAAACAATACAGTTTTAATTATAACAATTCAAACCATATTTTTTTAATTTGGTAGCAATATAAATTATTCGTTAATTTCCGTTCACCTAGGATTAACGGAACCTATTGCTTTCCACAAAAAAATGCATGAAAATAACTTCGTATAGGACTATACTTTTTAATGCCCTAATCAAACCAATTAATAAGATAAATTAAAAAGTTTGAGTTTTGTATTTATTTAAAAAAATTAAATTTTTATTATGCTATTTTAAAATAAGAATGGCTCGATTAGGGTTTTAAAAAGTACAAACCTTTATAAGTGGGTCTTCCAAGTGCATTTTGGGTCGAAAAGATAGTTTGGTTTCGGACGGAAACTAACTGATAATTTAAATTTTTACTGAATTAAAATGATAAGGTTTAATTTATTTTCATGGTTTTTTTGGGAAATCTTCTCAAAGAATTAATTTTTTGTTTTCAAAAACAGTTTTTGTGCAAGTTTTTTTTTCTGCAATTATAAAACGAAACCGGAGTTACTGCAACGGCGGAGGGTGGGGTTTGGTTATTGCTTGTGAATTTGTTGGCAGTGAACGCCGTGAACCCGTGTTCCACCTTGGGGGCTATGGCGTTCATATCATTGGAACATCAAGCGGAGAGCTGTGCACCGGAGCGACGTAGGCGACTCACCAGCATTGAGACCTCCAATGGACTACTACAAATCCCGGCATTTAAATGCGAATGCATGGCACTGTTTGCCACGTTACCAATCTGTAAGATCAAACACACGAGTATTACTAGCACCCCTCTCACCACGCCACGCCATCTGTGATCGACGTCGTATTGTCCCCTTGGTATACTGTCTCATTCAAATTGCAGTCGTTATGTTTTCACTTCGGAAAAATATCCCGTGACATTCATTGCGTGCGGATTTTAACTTAGGGAGGTTATAAGTACAAACAAAAATTCGTAAACCTAATAAGTTATCATGAAAATTAGTGCTAATTTTGACATTGATGGTGGCTAATTATATCTAATTTTGAAAATATTAGTAGTAATGCTTACTATAAAGTTGAAAAATTTTAGGAAACTTTGCGAGATAGCTGTAGCGCTTAGCACCTGCCCATCCGAAGTTATTAGCATTCATATATTGGACCTAATTAGCCAATTGTTAGTGTCAGGCTATATGCAAAATGGCAGTAACCAGCATGTTAACTCAACTTTGTTCAAAGGAAACTCCCAAATATGTCCTTGATGTTAGAGCATCTGCAACTTGCAGCCGTGCTTGAGAGAAGGAGGGGAGGGGATTGTACAGTTGGGACCCCCACTACACTTCTTTAAATTTGCTCTTTTTAAACCTGCAACCACATATTTGGCAAAAACATCATGTCCCACGCACCTTGAGCACTCATCTACTCCACTAAATAGCTATACCTTTGCAAAAATTGGTCCACTTAGTGTTACTGGGTCCGCGAAACACTTATTAACTTTTGTTGTCTTAGTTTTTTCTGTACCCATAAACCACAAGCCGCACATTATGCTAGAATAGTACTCTCTTTTTTTACAGAGATGTAGTTATCATCACAGGACTTTTTTCTATGATTAGCTTGATTTTATGGACTTTTTTCTACGATTAACTTGACTGTAGAATTAAGCTGCAGTTTGTAAGATCTTTAATGATGACATTTAATCTGATTTGGACCCTAATTTCGTTATTAAAATGTGTTTTTAAGTTGAATCCTTATTCGACTAAACCATTTGTGTAACTTCTGCACTTGGTGGTCTTGATAATGCATTACTCCAAATTTTGTGCTCCCACTTTTTTGTAGATTTGCCATATTGACTTGCTGTACCATACGAGTACCGGCATCAATACATGAATTAATGTTTTAAGATAAAGAGAGAAATAAATGAATGCATGTGGATGAGTTCGAAGGCGAGATAATTGAAAAAAGTGACGGAAAAGATGGTCATGCAATTCAGACCAAAGTAATTGACAAATGTGAATTGAGATGGATGATTTGAACCATGTTTCGGGTGTGAACGGAAAAAAAGGGACGGGCAACAAAGCCCCACACTAAAGAAAAAGTATAATTACCTAAATGTACGAGATATTATTTTTTAGTATAAACGATGGGATTTAATATATATAAAAATTGGTAAGTAACTGGTAACAAAATTGAGCTAATAGCACAACAAAAATGCTTGATGACCCCATTTACGCACTACATTTGGGTTATCATCCGATCTGGCACCTACTTACGTAGTGCGTCCAACACTAGTGTGAGGACTACCAGGTGAATTTGTGGTTAGTGCCAGTATTGAATTTGAGCCACAGCGACGATACCCAAATGAACAATGCCCTAATATGGTCACTCTTTTGTCGTTAACATCACTCTCAGGGACAATGATGTTGTTGAATGACGTAAGTTCTAATGGACTTTCATTTTCTATTGGAAGCTAGTGGTAGGAAATGCAAATTCAATGTCTGAATCTACCAACACCAGGATAACTTCATTTTGTCCACCAATTTCGTACAGCTACCATAATAATCCTATGTCCGTTTGAAGTTGAGAACCTTGATTTTTACTATCTTGATGTGTAGTTACTGTTTTTGTTGAATTCTCTCGCTAATTGTTTTCTTTTTCTTTTTCTTTCTTTTCATTCAATTTTGTGGTCAGGAAAGTCTATGTCCTTGAATGTTGTCGGTTGAAATATCCCAGATAGATGGCTTATTGACTTTGACTTTCTCATCTATTTGTATGTTTTCTTCATCATGATGTTTCTAATAAGTCTCCTTTCGATCGATTCTACCACATCTTTTTCTCGTTTGTAAATTGCTATCAAAAACTGAAAAACCTTTGTAATTTATGAAACGCACTTAACCATTTAGATACTCGTTGCTCATACATTTATTGGTCTAGTTTTCCTCAGAGTCCTTCATATTTTCTTTTTGTGTCCTTCATCAAAATCACTGCTAAGTTTATTTCCATTTATCGCAGAACTTTGGCCAAAATTAACCTGAACGCGGTCCCCCTTCTGCATCCATTGGCAATCTAATTCACATGCAGTACCTCTTAAGCCCATCTTAATTTTTATTATCAATTTGCTGGTTTTTAAGATTTAGTACACTGCTTTATTGTTCTGACATTCCTCATTAATGTCCTTAGGAAGCCTGGGTCTTAATGCATTATGGGGGAATAAGCTGCCAAAGAAACTTGGAAAACTTAACTGATTAAGATCACTGTATGTTATTCCTTCACTTTTTATGTTTTTAAGTAAACAACTTGATGTTTTGATTTTCCTACTTCTAAATCTACCGATTGAAAGGAAAACTTGATTGCCATGGTTCGCTTATGTATATATCTATTCTGCAGTTGCTGTTATTTTGATCCGATCTTTTTGCTATTGTTCTCTTGATGACCACTTTCCGAAATCAGTCATTCAAAAAACTGAATAAATACCGACAAAGAATTGAAATGGCATCCCTATTTTGTACATATCATTAACATGTTAATTATTTACACTGTTGTTGTACTTTTTTTTTTTTTTTTTTTTGCTTCTTTTTTTTCTAGGAGCTTTAGTACAGAATAACTTCTCTGGCCTCCTGCCATCAGATTCGTGCAAATTTAATCTAGACTGGAACAACTGTAAGTGCTAAGACATTCCTAACTCTTTATTATTATACAGAAAAATCATGCTCTCTTTTGAACTGCCTTTGTATATATATGATTCATAGCAGTGGAAAATGGTAGCGTGTTATGGCCACTGTCCTATTATGCAGTAGATTCTCTCTACCATATAATACTTGTGTCATTGGCATCTGATGTTTAATATAGATTTGCACTATGCTCAATCATAACAGCTGAAGACGTCCCTAATATGCACATGTTTTTAGATGTGGAACTTACAAAACTTTTGGCTTTGCTTTCCTCTTTTTTAACCCAACATTGCCGTTCTTTCTGTCTGATATCATAAGTTGGAATAGATGCGACGCTCCTTTAGATGTACGCTTCATCCTTAGCTTTGTAATGCCGAGGCGATAGACCTGTGATTTGTGGCTATCCACGAAATGTATATGGTCGTGCAGCTAACTTGTGGGAGTTTGTGGTGCACAAGATAACATCTGTTAGAACTAACTTTTCACGAAAACAGCTTTTTCATTTTCATCTATAGGGGGAGAGGTTGATAAATGCATGTCTTGCATGAAGAAGCTTTTCCAGGTAGCTAGAATTGAGAATCAGGAGAGTAAAGGAGGGGAACATCTTTCCTCCTGGTTGCTATTGCTGCTCTCTTCTACCTTGAAAGAAATTTCAGAACTAACAATGAATCTCAGAAGAAGAAGAGATTTGAGATTAGAAACTAGAGAGAGAAGGTATCGTTCTTGATTCGATTCGTGTTGATTGTGTTATACATAAACTACCCTCTTCTTATATATTCTGCCACCAGAGTCCACTGACCAAACAACTCTAGCCTCCTTTCCAATTTCTCAATGTAAACTGTCATTTGACAACACTCAAGAAACCTTTGACTACAAACTTACTAATGGACTTAATTGGATGGTTGCTCCTAACATCCCCTGCAAACTAATGGGCACTGGTTGTACCATTAGTTTGGATCTAACCCATTGAAACCTGGCCACTGACAGTGGCCTTAGTGAAACTATCATCTATTTAGCATGCTACTACGTACTGAACCACAACACTCTTTGAAGTCTTATTTCTGTAATAAAATCAACTTCAAAGTGTTTCGTTTCTGCCAAGATAAACAGGATTGTGAGTCAGTGGACTTTGGATCCATTAAATCCTCCTTGAAAGATTTCTGAGATAGTCCTTAATCATTCATTTCTACCAGGATTAATATTTTTCCCACTTAATGACTGATTAAATGGAGATTGGGTGCGCTGAGATTATGCAGCACAAAGGCAGTGGATTTCTGAAACTGTACAGCAACAAAGGCAGTAGAGTTCTCAACTGTATACATCATAGCCTGATCTATATTAACGTGCATATCTTCCATCATTTGGGAGTGAAATCAACTCATCTAACTTTATAGGTTCTCTGCTCTTGCTCTTAGAGGAGTCTTGAATGAGTTAATGCAGAGGAAGTCGCATTTCACGCAGGAAAACTAATTCTTTATCATCTAAAATGAACCGGCACACATTCTTTGATTGATCAATCTAGCTTGCACAGATGAGGTTTTTCTAAGATTAAACAAAGTTCTTTTGATATCATAACCATAATTACTGTCAAGACTTTTCCTATCTGATTAACATGATCTAAAAAAACAAGACTTGAGGTAAAATTTGAAGTAATTGTTAGTCCAACGAAACAGGTTACAATTGTCCTCAATCAATTTCCACAGTGCTTGATCTGGTTTCATAACAATTCGATTTTGATCTTCATTTTCAGACACGGACACGTGATACTACCTCAACTAGCCAAGTAACCATTAGCTTTTCAATACAGTCTGAATTTGAGTTCGCACAGATATAATTCGATAATCTACTTGAACGTAACAAATGAATGAAATGGACACTAAAATACAGTGATGTAGGTAGATTATTGGCCCTGTTTGATAACCGGATGGAGTGGGGGATTGGACTACGCAATCCGTGGGTCCCCTAATCCGTGTTGGGTTTTCGGCCGGGATGGCCGGACTTAATAGTCCGACCGGCTACGAATCCCCCCAAATGGGGTGTTGCTAATCCCATGGGGAGGGTGGGATTAACAATCCCCCCTACTCCGAGCCCTCAAAATGACATTTTTACCCTTGATATTTGTATATTTGTGTAATTAAAGGGTAAATATTAATTTCTGAAAAATTTCATAATTTTTGGACCTAATTGACCACATTACCCTTGATATTTACTAATCTCACGGTCTAATATATCCCGTGTAAACTCATACACCCCGTCGGACGTAGTGCCCTCATTCCTAATCCCACCTCATTATCATCCCAATCCTAATCACCACCTCATTACTAAGCTAACAATTCTACACATTTATCAACGAGGCCCATTGTTCCAATGGTTTTTTTTTTAGACGGAGTCGGAAGAATCACTTCCCTCTATAATCCTTCTTCTCTCGAAGCCATTGCACAACATCAAAACCCTAATTCAGCTTAATTTGACAGACAATGCAGCACCAAAACTTATATCAGGATCGATTTGTACTTGCACCTGTCTCTATGCTTGATACCATGAAAAATCTAACAATAACTCAGAAAGAAAAGAGATTTGAGATTGAAAGTAGAGAGAGAGTAGAGTTCGTGATTCATTCTCTTGTGGTTTTTAACAAATACCCTCTGAATATATTCTGCAACCGAGTCCAACAGACCACACTACCTAACCCTCGCTTTCAATTACTCCACAACTCCAGTCATTTTTAACAAACAACTCAACTAACACTTGACTGACAAACTTACTGATGACTTAATGGTTCTGCTTTAACAGACCTGCCACAAGTGCGAATCCATGATGTTAACTCATCACTTTTCATCTTGTTGGAAGAACCAAAGCCTGTTGTATGTCAGGATGAGCTTAATACAATCTAATGATGGCTTTAAAATGCTGTTATGGAGTACCCGGCAATATTGTAATCACTATATTTTCTGTCTCCAAAACTGTAAGTAAATAAATGCTTATGTAAAGTTTAAGATCTGTAAACGTGTACATACTCTTGCTAATGATTTTACTCTTCGACCTGATTTATCATTTTTCTTATTTCAATCTCCATTCTCTGCACCCTTGGACATGATTTCTGTTTGTGCACATCTGATTAGTCAATTGCACAGTTAAAAAGGCTATACATTTCTTGGCATACAAGAGTAAAACACATCAGTTCTTCACAAATGGAGAATTGGTGTTAGGGTTTAACCTTGTTTAACCCACAAATAAACACACAACAATCAAAAACAAAACCAAGAACTCACACAATCAGACGCAAGAGAAGACACAGATTTTATGTGGTTCGGCAATTGTGCCTACGTCCACGAAGCTGCAGGGATTTCACTATTCAGAGAGAGAGTTACAGAGATGCGCTATACAATGTACGCTTGCCTAAACACCAAAACAACGGGTTTTAATGTCCTGCGCTCTGGGCTACAAACCGCCCAAAACCCTTTAAAAATCCCATTTCAACCACGCAACATTTTTTCGGTCGGGTCATCACCGGATCAACGCAAACTAGACTCACAAAGAACCCACAATTAGTATAAAGTTCTGTTATGTGTTCCATGACCTTGCCGATTTCTAGTGACCTATCTCATGAGTTGCACTTCTTGATTTACTCGATCGCAATGTCTAATTGTCCGATGAGGACAAAGTGTGTAAGCATTGGTGTTCATGAAATTATCCCTTCTTGCAGCTACATTGATAGTTTCTTCTGGATTAGTGGAGACCTTCAACTTTGCTGCCTTTCCAAAACCTGCAAACAGTGTAAGCATTTTGATCTTGCTCTTGTATCTGGTTCATTAATGTTGCGTGATCAAATACCAAGACAGAAATCTGGGGATTTCAGATGGGCATCAGACATTGCACTCAACTGTACATACCTGAAATTTATAGGGAACTGGTCAAAGCTTACTGTCTTGTAAGCGATCTCCTAATTGCTGTGTTTTTCGATGTGTAAGTTTTTATTCCGGAACTTCTCTTCCATATTCATCTATACGTCCCTATACCATAAACTTTCTGCAGGAGTTTTCAAGGAAACTCTTTGAAGGGCCCATACCATCAACATTTCCACCTAACCTTAGTTAACAACGGAATTTGTGATGTTAATTCTTTTTCAGTAGCTTGTTTCTAGGATAAAATATGATAAGGGTAATCTTGCCTTTCATAATATAACGTTTGCTGAATCGTAGAATACGTGATTTATCTCATGGAAGCTCTCACTGGCGTTTCTGAGAATATGAAGTCTCTGGGCATTTGGTAAGGCAATGGTGGCTACAGCTGATGAATCTGTTCTGTGTAAAGGTTTCTTTCATGGTTCTCTGTCTCCATTGTTCTTTTAACAAAACTAATATACCATGTTGTCTGAAATTCTGAGGAATAACAAAATTTCTGGTTCTATCCCTCCGATCTTGGGATATTAAATCCAAGTTTGTCTCACTGTAAGTATTGGTGTTTAATTTTGGGTCGTTTTTTCTATATGCTTCAATGTGAAAATTAGCCATTATTTATGAGTTTAAACTGAGGTGGTCAAAACCCGACACTCTACTGATGAATGAACAGCAGTAAATTTATCATTCATTCTAACAAGCATGGTTTAACGTAACTTTTCAGGGATTTGAGGCTTTAACACTTTAACTGTGGACGGTACCGGATTCCTTGTTTCAATTGAGTTCTCTCTCTTTACTTGTAATAAACTTCCATCTTCGCTTTAGTTTTTGAAGTCATAACGAACATATACTCTTTGTTGCTGATTGAATTTCTACTCATTGTTCCATGTTTCTCGGGAATAACAAATAACTGGTGTTCTTCCTTCGCAAAAGAGACGCTGCTTCTAAATATGTAGTAAATCTTCCATATGATCCACAGTTTCATTTGAAAGTGTGAAGCTGTTTTTAGCTGAGAAATTCTCTCATCTCTCCATTTCCTGGTCCATGATGATTATCAAAATACAAAATGATTGATCTTTTAAAAAAATTAAGTTCTAAAATGTCTGGGTTTATAAAAATTCAGAAACAAGAAATCTACTGAACCGGTCCAATGATACAGTAAAATTTAATACCTTTTTTGTCATCGAGTTCTATTACCCGACAAGGATTTGTTTGTATAACAAACAGCTACCACATGCTTTATAACATTTCTTGGCAACGTACTGATCTACGATATAATTAGTATGAATGTACTACACAGATGTATATATTTGTCCAATATAGAGACCCAAGGATACAAATATTTGGACACGTGTTAAGAGGATCCTTATAAAATCTAGTTATTTGCAATTTTACGTAGCAATGGGTATATAATATTTCCTTTTAAACGTAAAACTAAAAGAAGTAGGAATGTGAACGAGTCCTCATTATTGATTGGAAAGCTTCATGATAATGGCATGCTTGCTACAATGTTTTTAGCATGGTGAGACAGATGTAAATTTGGTTTTTGGTAAATGCAGTATGATTCATGCAGTCGTGTAGTGTCTAAGCTATTGACCTAGATATGGTAATTTAGTGCCTAATTTAAGGGCTAACCAATTACATGATTATCATGTAGTGGAAATATCGATTGAAATTTCCGTTATGTTATTGCTTTGCAGAGATGTGTCAACATGAATGGTCTGAACTTTTCCTTCTTGGATCAACCAACAAAACCTGCAACTGTATGTTAAGTTTTTTTTTTTTCCCTTTGTTTTTATTAACAAATTTTTGGATGACCATGTTGGCATCCTTTTACAGTTTGAATGCAAACTCTCTAAAATTTTGAGATTTTTCTTTCTTGATATTGTGTTCTGTTTCATTTTGTACATTTCACAATCTTCTGCATTTATATATACTCTCTCCAACTAACTTTAGATAGATTCTGGATGTAAATAATGGCAGTAATATCGTTCCAATAACTTCACAATTGAGAGTGCAAACACAGGTGATTCTCCCTCTCTCCTTGTATATTTCCTTTTTTATTCTGTACTGAAGCTTTTTGAACATTCATGATGCTAAAGGAAAGTTTGGGATTTCCATTTATAGTGTTGAACCACCATGATACTAGTGCAGCTAAATGCTATGATTTTGAGTTTTATAGGATGCTGACACATTCTTCCTAAATGCAAATGGAAGATGATATATTTCATTGATCTTATTTTCTCATAATTATTTAGCTTACAGATCTACTTCTTATAATTATGCTTATGGTTTCTGTTTTTTGTAACTCATTTTTTTTTTTATCTGTAAATAGAGAATATATTGATCCAAAGGAAAGATCTGCACTGGACATGCCCGAGACAGACCGAGGCCCATAGCCCAAACAATTAAAAAACTAAAACAAACACTGTGCCTCTATAATAACGAAGCCAACCAGGGCCCCCTCAAAGGGACCCAAACAAGCATCGTCCCTCCAATTAGGAGGCAAACTAATACTACTGCAAAAACGAATGCACAAAACCTGCTATCTAGTACAGAACCAACGAGCCAAATCACTCAACACAAAGCAAAGCAAACTACCAGCGACAGCACAAAACCCCAGCTTTCATAACGCACCAAACTGGACCAGATTTAGCATAATGACACAGAAACAACAGCAATCGGATTTAGGACAGGATAGGTTGAACCAGAACCAGCAATGACTTTACCCAGAGCAGCGGCAGAACCAAGCCACTCAGCAAAGCAGAGGCAACCTTGAGCACAGAATCAGGCCACAAATCAACAGCAACATCTTCAGCACAGCACAGCCCCCCCCAAAATCATAGCCCCATAAAGTATATAGGCAGCATGCCGAAGAACCAGAAATGAACCCATCATCAGCCAGCAACACCAAGGCAAACAATTAGCACCCAGGACTAAGTGACTGGAAACAATCACCCAAAAACACAACACCCAGGCAAAATAGATGTAACAGCAACAGCAAGGAACAGGCAAAGAACCAAAGCAGAAAAATAGGAAGCAGAAACACACACCACAACCTTTTATTATATATATATATTTATAAATATCAAAAACAAAAAAAAACCATGCGTTTTTTTGTACTCTCATTACTTCGCTTTTGTGTTCTATTTTAATAAGTTTCTTATCAGATGCGATTATATTGCCTGATAACTACCCACCAGCCTATGGATGTTTGGTTTAAGTACGCTCAATAGCATATGATTATTTAATAATCAGAAAAACCCATGTGGTGTCCACATTTGTGCATCTTTACCTCGGTTCAAAGAATTTGGCTCTCATCATCTTGAAAACAGAGATTTTAGAATTCACATAAAAATGTGCAGTAATGAATATACTACTTCAAGATCTCAACAGGTTTTGCCGGGGTACCATCTTCCAGTTTCAATAAAATATGTGTTTTCTAACTAAAGATTAAGCCTACTACTGTGATAGGGAAAAGTTGATTGCCTGATGTGCATCAACTGGGGCTATTGAGAACATAATCTAGAAATAATTCTTCCATGGAAAATGGACTGGTAGAGCACTTGAATGTTTTTTTGAGATTCTGAATTCCTACTCCCAGACCTGATAAACATAGCTCATCTACCTGTCATCAATCAAATAATGTGGAAATCATTACCATGTCATTTTTATATCTTATATCGGAAGAGTTTACATACTCTCAAACATGTTAGTTACAATCCATTGTCATTTGCTCACAATAAGTTTCTCAAGATCATCTTATCACAATACTACTTTAGCTTTTGCATTATTTCTGGAAAATTCAACTACCATTTCAGGGAATTTAGCATTTGACAAAGATTTTTTGTTGAGCTTGTCTGTTGTTTGAACAATCATTTATCTTTTCAACAGTTCAACATTAACCTGCATAACAATTTGTCAGCAGATTATGATAATGGACACCTTCATAACATACTCATTCCTCTTTTGCTTCCAGTTTTCCTCCTTCAGGCTTGAACTTCTTCAGAAGAATTTTCCCTGGCAATCGAAAGTCTCCCCGAAGGTAAGTTCACTTTTTAGACCTTCCCTTCAATGTGGTTCTGAGATAGAACTTTTACATCCACAAACAGGTTAAAAATGGAAACATCTATTCGAGATTTTGTTCCTTGGAGAGTATACAATCATATCTTACATGGATCGTGACAAGACCTGATCTTGGTACCTGTGGGGATTCTCGTCCGACGTGTAGCTGACATTTGTTGAGCAAGTATCTTATTGTTTTGATTTATCATATAGCCAATTGTATAGAACTCCCATATTTACTTGTAATACTTGATGTCACCGTTGTATACACCCATCTTACCTTATAAATTGAAGTATTATAAGAATTGATTATTTTACGCATGCGTCCTT
>VIGQ01000491.1:22500-27500 GCA_009663005.1 Actinidia chinensis | reverse complement strand
CAAGTTTATGAGCGGGTCCCGGTTATCAAAAAGTATTGAATAATGCAGTGTGGAATGAATGGATTCTACTTCGCGAGTAGCTAACCATAGTATATTTATTGCTCAAAACAGATAAAAGGTGAATGAGAAAAGAAAATGTCACCGAAGTTCCATGATATGGAAAAATGTGGAAGTCCACATCGGATAAATATGATATTAAAGGGTAATATACTCCAAGTAATATTAGCCCAAAATAAGTACTTGGAGCCACCAAGAGGAGGTTATGGCAAAGTGAGTCACATTGTACCTTAGCTTTCATGTGCAACCGCGCGGCTGCGCCGCAGCGCGAGTCGCGGTCCGCGTGGGCGATGGGCGCTTGGTTGGCGCACTTGGCACTTGGCCACTTGGGTGTGATGGGGGTGTTTGTATGCAGTTAATGGTTACTGGTTAATGAGGAATAATTCGTGGCTTTTCATCGCATGGAAAATCCTTCTAATAAAACATCCTTATTCAAGGTCAAAACACACACAAAAAATCTGAGAACATCCATTGCAAGTTCAAAATGGTGAGTTCCAGCCCATCTGGATGAGTCCAGCCCACTGGATGAGTCCAAGTCAGTAGCCAAGCCCAAAGACCGTAGTGGAGTTCATATGGGAGTGTCATGTGACGGTTGAAACTTCGGAGTTATCTAGAACTCTTGGAGCGTCTTTATCTCTTTGTTTGAAACTCTCGAGTTATCTAGAACATCTTGGCGAGTCTTATCTATTTGTTTTTCTAGGTAGATTAGGATAACACTTAGGTGTTTGGTTAGAGTCAACCACCTCCTCTCATTGGTCTATAAAAGGGCTGATATGGATGCTTAGATTTATACGGCGTGTTGTGTTGTGGGCTGAGAAGCAGGATTGCTGTGAGGGAAGATGAGAGCAGACAGAGAGAGATGTGAGAGAGGGTGTGAGTGAGAGGTGGTCTCCTCCGTTGTAATCCATCGTTCGAAATAGTGGATTGGATGATTCTCTCCGGGACGTAGGCATCGTGGCCGAACCACGTGTAAATCTTTATTGTCTTTGTGTGTGTGTGATCCGATAATAGTGTTGAGAAACACAAAACACAACAAAAAAATCTGAGGTTCATCAGTGAGAAAAGAGAGTTCTAGCATCTGCATTAGAATTATTTGTGAGGGAGAGTGACATATCCTGGTTCGCCGAGCAACAGAAATCATGTAACTTCTTTGAGCGAGATCGTTGCTCTAGGAGACGGGACGCGAAACAGCCGTAAGCACCTGGACGGGCGAATTCTGTCTTTAGAGACAGTGTGAACGCTGGTTGTGGCCTCGATCAGCTTTTGTTATTTTTTTCTGTGTAATTTAATACAGTTTCTGTCTATCTGTTTAAGTTATTTTCCACTTATATTCAGCCTTTATGAATTAGTTATAACATGTGGTATTAGTTAAAATGATATGAACCAATCAGTTGTTTGCACATCTGTAATGCAGACTATTATATAAACCATGACGGATAATTTTAGATGATGATATCATGTGTGCATACGATGTGAAATATGAAATCTTTGACTAATCAGGAATTTGACGGTTTAGAGCCGAAATTGAAACGGTAAAAATTTTAATTGTTTAAAAAAATAGGTTTTTTCTAACTAAAACATAAATACAACATGTCAAGCAGGCGCCTTAGAATTTCGTGTCCTATAGTATTGTTCTGCTATTTCTTATTATCACTGACTTTGTGTTTATCATTGATATCCAAATTTATGCAAGGCAATTTTAATGCCACCACACTATTGTATAGTGCCATGACATTCATTCAGTCGAAACTTTTCCCCTCTCTCTAACTTTTTTTTGCCCCTTTTTCTCTGAATACCAAAACCAGAAATCACTTCTTCTCGCCTCTATGGTCTTCACCCCTTTCCTCACATCTCAATTTTGCTTCTATTTCTAACTGAATAAAATTGCCAAACTATGGAATTGATCACGAAGGAGGCCACTGAAGAAGGCGATGGTTATTGATTGCCTGCCCTGGTCTTCGAATCGGCAAAAAAAACAATTGCACTCACCATTCAATCCCTTACCGATTAATGTGCATATATAATTCCAAACGAAAAGATTGTTGAAATATTTTCAAAAGAGATGTAATAGCAAATATGTTTTTGAAGTTTTGGAGAGTCCATATGAAAAAAAAAGCAGGAAGAGTGAAAGAATTTAAGTGCTAGTCATTAGACTTGTTGTCTTGTTGTGCCGTAGGCAACTATGCTTGGGTTGTAAGTGGTGCACACGTAGGGACGGTGCAAATGTCCGCACACGCGCGCGTGCGCAATGTGGGCATTAGTGGCAAGTGCCACATGTGTAGATTGATCAGGACCGTTGCTTCGTTATCATGATGATTCACAAAGATCGACGGTTAATTAATATTAACAAGATCGTATGGTAGGGGAAATTCACATCTAATTAATAACATGTGATAAACGGCTTGATTTGATGTGAAGAGGTGCAATGTACACCGTAGAATACTAAAAAAACACCAAAAAAAAGGTGTAATCGGATGGGACATGATTTAACCTATATTACTGTTATTAAATTGACAGTTAAAATGTGGGTGTTAGATTCGAATCTACAGTCATTTTCTGCCAAATACAACATTTTCTTGAAAAGACACTATTTTGGTCTATAAATTGGACAGATTTCCGCAGCAATTAAACTTCACTTGATTTTCGAACTCTTTTTCTTTTCTTTTTAATTACAGTTTCAAATTGTTCTTGAATTCGTTTTCTGCGAAAGAGAATTTCAATTCTTGGTACCTTAAAAACTGAAGAAAGTATTTTGGTCTGACTTCATGTGCAAAACGCAGGTCAAGTCAGACATCGGATTAAATTCTAAGGCTTCATTGTAGCCATTAGAAGCGATTCGCTTGTGAATCAGGTGCATACCAGTCTTACAGACTTGGTGGGGGCGAATAGGTGGGGGCGATAAAATAATAACGAGTTAAAGAAGCGACATTCGTGATGCAACTTTGAAGCATTGCAATTTGTGATTTTTACTCACAAAGCTGTTGTCTCGAACGTCACATGATGTGTAGAGAGAGGTGAGAGAAATGCCAAAGAGGGCTGTATTGTTTTAATTTCAGTTCATTTTACTTCTTAGCTCTTTGTGTTTGTTGAAAAGTCTCTCATTTTTTATTTTGAACATAAATGTTGTCTAAATTTTTTACCATGTATAGTAGCAAATCCATGTTAGTTACTACAGGTAAAAGCACTTCCCCCCTATGTATTGAATGCCTCTCTAACAACTAATATTTCTCCACTTTGGCCCTAAAACCCATGAAATTATTGCAATCAGGACCAATTCACTAATACCATCCAAAGTGTTAACGTTTAGGTGCCAAGTCGCTGACATGTAGTGCCAATAACAAGATCAGGAGTCAAATTTAAACACCCAAACCAACACCCACACCTACACCTTATGGTTGGAGGAAATATACTAAAAGCATATCTTTTTATAGAACTTGGTATTTAATTTTATTATTAATTAAAATTTAATTCTATTTTAATGAAAAATTTATGTGGGGAAATATTGTAGAATAATATTTATATTGTCTGGTTTGTGTCTTTTATTGACATAGTAGATTTAGTAGATGAGTAGGTGTGTATATTCGAACTGTCCAAATACGAAAGATCTAATCATCGAGTCTTCTGTGGAAATATAAATTTTTACTTCATATGGAATGGAGACACCATTTACTAGGACTGTGGCACACCACAATATGTATATGTTTGTCTTGATTACAAAAAAATGGTTTGTTAGTTTGACTCATTATACTAGTAGCTTTGTTTGTAGCAAGTTTTTGTGGCAAACAAGGTTAATGCTTCTAACATCAAAAGGTAAGGAAGGAACCAAAGAAAGAAAAAGATCTTCAGTAACAAGTTGCAATTGCTTTCAGCAGTTCATGGCCCCGAAAATTTTTAATATTTTAAAAAAAATTATGAGTCCTGTATTAGAGGGAAGTTAGTTTAATACCTAACGTGGTTAGAAATGTATGTCCCTTTCTTTCAATGACTTTGAGTTATTAGGATAATAATCGTTATCTATTTTGGTTCATTGGTGAACAATTTATATATTAATCATATCTTTCAACATTGTATCGATTGGAAGTGAATAAACCCTAATAGATATCAATAAGAAAAAAAGGAACCTTCTAAAATGAACCAAACGTATATTTGGCACTACACTGAGGTCATATTACTAAACAAAGATTGCACGACTCGTGGAAAATGGCCATTAGGTCATAGAAGCGGACGGTGGTACTTCTAGGATATTAATCTATTAGAACGGTTAAAATGCAAGTAGCCTTTTACGGAAAACGGGCTATAGGCCAAAGAGCAAGTGGCAATTGAGATTCTAGAGGCATTGAAATGAAATGGTTTTATTTGTAGTCTTAAAGATAAGAAAGTTATGGTTAGCATCAATGTCAGATTGAGGAAGACTACAAAATAAATCACAAGCCCAAGAGTAAAATTGTTCTAGAAGAATTTAGAGGATATACAATATTACAAAAATTTTCAATACCAGACGTACAATACGAAACATCCACAAAAATCGGGGAATTGATTATCCCCGTGGCATAATAGTAATGGAGGTTTATTCGTACACACTATCAGTATATGCTATTGAGAGAGTCTAATGAAAGAATCCCTAAAGAACTGGATACCAAACCATGTACCATGTAATTACAAGGTTAGACTTGTTGCGAAAGAGTTTACTCCGAAAGGAAGGGATCGAGTATGAGAAAACTTTTTCGCAGGTAGTCATGTAAACTATTAAACTTCTCTTATCTATGCGCTTATTCTGATTATGAAATTTAGCAGATGGGACGTCAAACTGCGTTATTAATAAGAAATCTTGACGCGGCCTCTATTGATGTTGAGCAAAAAGGTCAAGAGCACATGTTGTGCAAGCTTAAGAAGTGTATTTATGAACTTCTACAGGCATTTAGGTATTGGAATATTCATTTCGA
>VIGQ01001111.1:20000-42810 GCA_009663005.1 Actinidia chinensis | reverse complement strand
TTTGGCAGTTATGACTTACAATTGCCATCTACACATCTTCTACAATTTTGGTGAGTTTTTCTCAACAATATGTGGAGATTACATCTATCCTTCCAAAACTTTTAGATTTTATGGTGATGCTTTACAAAATCCTCTTTCCTTTTAACGATTTTTTGGGCAAGAAATTTTTATACACTTTGCTTTTATTTAAGGCGATAGATGATTGACTACATTTTTCTTTTGTGATGATAGGAAATCTGCATATCTGCTGCATTTCAACTGTCCTCGTAATTCTTGTCCATCTGAATTTGTGTGCCTACATGTTCTATGAAACTAAGGTTAAACGTTTCCATGTTTCAGGTATTAAAAGTTATGTTTCAGTACTTCATCCTTAATGGTTCTGTTCAAGAAAATGTGCCGATGATTAGAACGACAATGACAACCAATCAGCTTGAACTATGAACCTGATGTGTTTGTGGTGAGCTTGTCTCTTTCAGATGGTATGTAAGGGCACCATTTATCAAGGTTTAGATCCTTTTTTTTCCAATTTTTTGGAATGGCTCTAGCCATTTGTTGTTTCCTATTACTGATGGGCCTAAGATGTCCACTTTGTAGATAAATTCTCCCCCATCCCTCCCTTTTCTAATAAGACTAACCACGTACACGGCTAACCAAAGGCAATGGATGGGTAGTGTGAGGCCTGAATTTTGATTAGACATATGATTGTTCAGCGAGTATATAAGGTATTTAGTTTACTATTTCCATAACTTAGTTTACTTTGGCCATTTTTTTTATTGAAAAGCTATTTTCTGTGTTGATCATTTTTCAATCACTTTCGATTTTCGTTGGTCACTGTGTGCTTTGGTAGACTGAGAACTTAAAATGCTTCCAATCTATGAAAGCTAAAAAATATTAAGTCTGTTGTTTTCCTGTATTAATTTTGGCAATATCAATATTGATCTATTTATAATAGTGTATGGTTTTTTCTTTTAGGCGCACAGAACCGTCAAAGATACAATTAATCGTTATGGATCTTTGACAGTTCAATTTAGTAGTCTTGCATGCCCCTGTTTTTTTATCATTATCAAATTATAGTTTCGCTTTCTCTTTCTACTTACCAAAACTACTTTTGGTGGTGTAACTTTTTCCTTCTATTTTTTCTGGATATTGTTCCTTCTATTTTTAATTGCTTCTGGTTACATTCATTGAATGTCTCGCAAATTGACGAGTCCTTCAGTTTATCTTCTGCAAGCGGTTTTTCTAAGAACTCTTCCCTTTCCATCTGTTGAGCTTGTGGTGCTTTCAATTTCCAAAATTCCGGAGTCTTCATTTCTTATTTATTTTTCATTTTATGTTTTTCAAGTTTACTTTTTGAAGTTGCCAATTTCTTTATCTTTCATTCATAAATAATTTGTTTCATCATATGTTGTTCAATAAATTATTTTTGGTATATGACATTGCTATGGGATTTTGTAGTCAGCTCTGCGACTACCGGATTCAATCTCGTTAGGAGGTTTTCTAAAATACTTGACCAGCTTAAGTTTGTCCTATATGGTGTTTAGAATGTTTTTATTTAATTATAGGTATATTAACAGCTTCTCGGAATCTTCATCTACTTATCCATTTCTTATCATATTGTTCTTTCTTTTGTTGACATGATATTTATTCCTCCACCTTTTTATTTTTGACAAATTTTTGTTTAATTTTAGTGTGTTGATTTTGAGCCTTAATAGTTTTTTGTCTCCCTTGAGCCAGGGTATTGAATTTCTTATTTTATTTTATGTTCTATATTCTCAACCAATTCTGATTTTTTACTAAATTGAATTATACAGGATCGTCTACATACATGCTTTAGTGCCATTTGACTCTGGCATGGTTGTTTGTTTTGTTATTCTTTGATTATTCTTTGTGATTTAATAGTTTCAGTTTGCCCAGTAAGTGATAAAGAGGGAAGGGTGCAATTATGAACTATCTCTGGCTGTCATAAAGCAGACAGATCCACCTTTTTTGCCGTCTAAATAGCTCCACGAGAGCAATCTCAATTTAGGGCTTTCATTGGCACAAGGTTAATAATCGTTACCCTCTAGACCCGCAGTCTGATATCCTATAATTTATTGTTGATCCTTTACTCTTTGCGGCTAAAGTCTCCTCATAAGACTTTAGATGGCTTGCTCGAGGTGTTGCTTTCTTCACATACATGCTTTATCTGTAAGGTCCAATTTTGTTAAGTAATTGTTCACCTTTTTTAGTATGGATGAATAGAAAACTTGAAAACTGATTTCTGTTGTGTGAGGTGAGATCGCGTAATTTTCCAAGTGTTTCCTTCACTTTGTTTGAATCTTTATCCTTATGTGTATCAAGTTGTGCTCACTCTTTACTTAACTTAATAATATTAAACAATAAGGCTATTTTCTCTGTCGGCTAATCCATGATTCTTGAAGGGGGTTGCAAGGTAGATTAAAATGTACCTAACTTCCTAATCCATTTTGCCTGTCCGACTTGAATTTATATTCTTTACAATTGCAGTGGGAGGCATTTTATGGCGAGCCCAAGCAGTCACCCCTCATGTCAGGCAACTCTCTCTCTCTCTCTCTGTCTCACTTACTCTCATTGTTTTTACTCTATCATTTTGAAGCAAAGTGGTGCATTGTTATTTTTGGAGAATTATTTTAACCCATAATCTGTTATTATGCTAGATTCTTCTTGCTTGAGGTTCACAGGTTTATTCACAATTCAGGATTGAATGGAGGCTTCCTTGTCATATTCAAATAGCAAAAGATTAATAAAGGTTTTTTCAGGTCCTTGCCTTTTAAGTATTGACGCCTCCAGCTAATTAAAAGGACATCAAGGGTTCGTGGTATTTAGTAAGTGTGAAGTTTGAATTCTGCCTTTTATTTTATTTCCTTCTTTTCAAATTTCCTAATCTTCAAGTAGAACTACTCTACAATGTAAGTTGTTGGATACTAACCATCCAATCTCATTTCAGCAGTGTCATTCCCCCTTTGGTGTTATGGGAGAGGAGAGAGAGAAAGAGTAGAGGTAGCCTGTTTGTTGTCTTCTATTTTGTTTGTTGGCAAGAATCGAGTTGGTTTGGCAACATTTGAAGAATTCTTATTGTGGCAGATTAGTTGCTATTTTGTCCTACAAGAGATTTTTGTCGCACGCATCACATCGAATCAGCTTTCAACCGCAATGCAGTGGGATTGTTAAATCAGTATTTTCTGTTATGTTTTTGTCCATATTTTTTCTTTGAAGGGATCGTACTCATCCGATGTGTCCCCTCCGCCTGGCCTTCTTCAATTAAGGTAGCCCAGGACCCTTCCAGCACGCTCGTGCATGGTGCCAACACAGGATACCCAACATGCTCTAGTATCTTTGTTGCTTTGGTCACCAGCTTCCTTCAGCTATAGAGAATTTTGTCAGGTTCAGATGGAAAGCTTTTTTTGGGGGAAATAGCACCTTTTGTTCTTGAAAGCAGTGGCTATATTTTGCAATTCTTTGGCTTTCTCCTTAAACCTTGATCTCCTAACGGAAGATCATGATAATATCAGTTCCATTCCGATTTGGATTAGGCTTGCCTCGTTGAGAATTGCTTTATGGAGTTCCATTCCATTCTGCTAACAAGTTACTAGAGTCATTAAGCCTTCTTTTTCATTCTCATTAAACTGACAAGGTAACATAGTGTTTGGCTGGTTTCTTTCCCTGATTCTGGGGGCTAATTTTTCTCCGCCATGGTGGTTCTGATCCATATCCCAGGTTATGTTATGATAAAGTCCTAGGGTTTCTTCGTACTCCTACACCTTTTAAGTTCTTCAATTTCTGGGTCAGGAATCCTGTATTTGGTATTCTTTGTTGCTAATGTTTGAGCCAAACCAGTCAATTGGCTCTATGTATCAGCTATGCTCTAACTCTCAATCCCTCAAGGTGGAGTCTGCAGAAGCTACCGCTCTCAGTACTTAAAATTTCTACTAGAGTTTCTGAGGCAAACAGAAATCTTGAGGGGCAGTTTTCAGTTTTGACTATCCAAGTCTCATCGCTATGTTTTTCTTTATTGGTTTGCTTACGAAAAACATCCAACTTCTATTTTTCTCTTTAGTGACTTGAGGAAGTTTTTTTATAAGCAAGAAGGTCTAGGGAGAATGTCTCAAGCTTGGGGATCAAAATACAACTTATTTCACACAAAAAAGTGAGAGGTCGCACGGACAAAACTCGAATATATTTGTCTATTTAGGAACTATTAGCGATGATGTTATAGAAGAATATTGTTAGCTGTATGGTCAAGGTATTCTTGGTTGTGGGCTACACCGATCCTCTTGAGTGCTCTTCTAGAGTTGTTGAATTTATCTCTCCTTGTCTTAATGAGTCCGCAGCTATCTCCCCTTGATGTGGATTGTTCTGATTCTGAATTAAGAGTGTTCACACTTTTTCTCTAAATGCATCAGGCTCCTTGGCATGATGGTAACACTTAGTTAATTCAAGAGCACATGGGATATTACCGGTAGCTGATTTTAAGGTCCTATCAAGTCTGTCCTCTGTCTCTGGTAGGGTATCTCAATCTATTAACATTGCCTCGCTACTAAAGTTCACAATCCCCATTCTATGAAGAATACGTGCTTATTGCTGTTTGTAATACGTCTACCAAGGTGATCTTTTTGAGCCTTTTACGAATAAAGGCTGAAAGGCTGTTATACACTATTATATTTTCTCTTGTCAGACTGCCTTTATTCGGGTAGGTCCATATTTGATCAAATCCTTCTGATGCAAGAGCTTCGGATGAATTTTAAAGATTCAATCTTTCCTCCTAGTTCTGCCAATGGAAATAGACATTGTGAAGGCATACCCCAGTCCCCCCTGCAGCCTATTCCTTGATATTTTGGCAACTTTTCACTTCCCCGAAAGGACACTTAATACTCCCAAATTTTTCTTATCTCTATTTATGGGGCTTTGCATGGTTTTCCCATGGTGATAAAGGTTTTGAGACTTTCTCTCCTGGTCTTTTTATTTTTACATAGAATTCCTTTTGAGGTCCTGCATTTTAGATCTCTCAGCTAACTGCAAGATTTGGGTATTACACATTTATTTGGTTGATCATCTGTCATCTCCACTGCTCTCCTTATTATGCATCTTATCAAATTGTGCTATTCTCTGATTGAGTGACTTTCTAAATTCTCTGGTCTCCACCTAATAAAGGTAACAATTAGACTTTATTTTGGTGGTATTGCTAATCATGATAAGGCTTAGGGCTTTCCCTTTGGTGGATTGCCTAGATTTCAATGTGGTCCTCTTCTGTCAGATATTTGGGTGTGTCTCTATCTCTACTAAGCTTACTACTTCTGAATTCTCAACCTCTCATTGATTGGATAACTGCTTCAATTATCAAGACTATACTTCGTATACCAATGGCCCCCCCCCTCCAATTTGCCCCTAAGTCTATGTGTTCTCTTGTTGAGAAGGTTGCTTAAGGAATTTTTATGGGTAGGCTCTAAGATTTTCTGGCACTCCAATAAAGTTAACTTGGTCATTATATGCAGCCTAAAAACGAGGGAAGCTTGGTATTAGAAGAGGGTTGGTTGGAACTGTGTTGCTATATTTGGATATAATGGGGTCAAAATTCCTCTAAGATTCAGTGGTTAAGACCGATTATTGCGATTGACTGTAAGCTCCTTTGGTGGATTGCTGCTCGTTTTGGAGGAAATTGTTTTCAAGCCTTTAGACCTATTGCTCGGTCCTTTTGTTAAATCATCATTGGGATTCTGATTTCGCTTCTATCTCAGGTATTCCTTCTAATGGCCAAATTTTTTGTAATGAGTATGGACTTGCCTCCTCATCTAAGTCTCATTAACTGATTCTATTGCTTGGTGTATCTCCCCTTCAAAATATCAGCTATCTTAATTGGAATACTTTAAAACTCATCATCCTCAGGTTGCTTTGCATAAGGTTATCTGTTTCCCTAAGCTTATACTTCAGGCCTATTTATATTTATATTTCTGGATTCACATAAAATCTCAGACATAATAAACTACACTTTGGGGTATTCATTGCTGGTGCAACGTGGCCATCTTTATAATCAAGATGTTGAGACTTGATGACATTTTTCACTTGTCCTCCCACATGAGCAGTCCCGTCTTTGTCTTGGATGTGTCTTATCCTGCTGCTCCTCTTCTTGGTAACATCAGATCATCTCTAGGTTTACTGGCAACTTCGCTCTCTTGCAAGGCCTTTTTTCCAATGTTGCGAGAAGTTTACCTGGGCAGGTACTCAGAATTCTCACCTCTCATTGATTTAGATAACGGCTTAACTGCTTCAAATTTCAAGCCTATACTTACTTCTCATATGCAAGTATTTTGGTCCATGCACTTCATATTGCCTAGTCTATGTTCTCTTGTGAGCAATTGCCATAGGAATTTTTAGGGGTAGGCTCTTCATATTTTCCGGAACACCCAATAAAGTTCTTGGATGAAATTATCAAGGACTATACTTTCTCGTATTGCAAGTAGTGTGTCCATGCACTTCCTATTGCCTAAGTCTATGTTCTCTTGTTGAGCAATTGCATAGAATTTCGGGGTAGGCTCTCATATTCCTGGCACTCCAATAAAGTTTCTTGGTATGAAATTATCAAGACTATACTTTTTCGTTATGCAAGTATTTGACGTCCATCACATCCTATGCCAAGTCTATGTGTTCTCTTGTGAGCAATTTGCGTGGAATTTTTAGGGGTAGGCTCTATATCTTCGGAACTCCATAAAGTTTCTTGGTAATTATATGCGAGTCTAAAAATGAGGGTAGGCTTGGGACGTGGACTTCCGGCCAACTGAAATATGGGTGACATACACAATTCGCAGTTGAACTTAGAATACTTTATGGTCTTCATGACTTAGATAGAGGCTTGGATGACCTGTTTTGAGTAGAGAAGTTGTGTTGTGTTGGAGGCAGGAGTCGACATTTCAGGTTGTAGAGATTGAAACATCAAGCAGGTTCAATTTGATTCTAAAACTGAAGATCCCATAAGAGATGAGCTTCGATTATGCCTTTACAGTTAACATGAGTTGAGTTAAAATAACTGGTGGTGAAAAGACATAGGCAAAGGATATTTTTGGCAGTTAAAATTCATTGCAGATTCAATTTTAGATGGAAAAGATGGTTCCCTTCATAAAATAGTATAGATTAATCCCCCCATGCACAAAACTTACACATTCATTCTCATTTTTAATTCTAGCTACTTTGCTCAAAAATGTATACTATTTAATATTCTTCTCCTGTAAACTGTTGCTTCTTCTGAAACTTTTGGGGAAACTATGGTTCTAGTGATTTTTTGATTTATTTTGCTATGGGATGAGTCGCAATTTAAATGTTTCATGACGTCGCTAACTCTAGTGCCTCAAAGCTGTTTATGGTGAATGTTGATCTTTTGATTTTATCTCTGCTATGGGGATGGGATGAGTTCCAATTTAAATGTTCGATGTTCTAAACTCTGGTGCTCCAAGCTGTTATTGTGAATGTAGCATATAAACATTTTAATATTAATTGTGTTGCCTCTTTGATTTATGGTGCTATGAAAGGAATTCCAAGAATTGCACTTTCCTCTCTTGGTTGAGAGGCCTTGGGATGATGGATCTTATTACAGGATGTTTTTCTACTGGTGCCGCAAGCAAAAGGATCACGATTTAATTGGGTATCACACTGATTTCTTCAGAGCACTTGGGATATTGTCTGGTACTGATTTTTTCTATTGGCTATCAGTCTATCTTTGTCTCTGGTTAGGGTGAATTCTCAAAACTACTAACATTGCCGCTCGTTCTTATAGTTCCCAATCCCAATTCTATGAATGAGTACATTCCTATTTCTTTCTGTAACTACAAGTGGATCTTTGTGAAGCCCTTTTACAAATAGGCTAGAGGTTGTCCCTACAAGTGAGTACAATGATTATCACTTGTCATGCTGCCTTTACTCTGTTATTCGATATGATCAAATCCTGCTCATGTCAAGAGCTGGGGAGGGATTATTACAGTTGCACATCTTTCTTCTCCTAACTCGGCCTGGAAATTGACATTATGAATGCCTACCTCGTCTTCTGACAGCTTAACATTGATATTTTGGCAGCTTTCAGGAAATGGACGGATCTGCATAACTACTCCCATATTTTCTGTCCTCTATTAATGGGGCTAAGGTTTGAGACCAGGGATCTCCTTTCTCCTTGGTCCTTTTATTTAGTCATGGAATTTCCTTTGAGGATCCGGTGGGGGGGGGGGGGGGGCATTCTGCATATCTCAGCTGGCATTTTTTTTTCACCCTAATGCCAATTTGGGTATTGCACATGTCATTTTTGTTGATCCTTTTTCATTCCATGTTCCTCTTTCTATTCTTCCCCTTATCAAACGTGCATATTCTCTGATTGAGGTTGCACTTCTCTGGTCTCGCAACTTAATCAAGGTAAAAGTAGAGTTTTATTTGTATAGTATTGTCTGATCATGATAAGGCTTCCCTTTGTGGATTTCCAGGATTTCAATGTGTCCTTTTCCTGTAAGATATTTGGTATGCCTGCTATCTTTACTAAGCTTACTTGCTCATAAAGCGTACTACTTCAAGATTCACTCACCTCTCATTGTAAGATTAGCCCGCTAAAATAAAGCTCTTGGTCAATCAAACTCTTCTTATTGTTGGTCGTCCTCAAATTATCAAGCCTATGCTTTTCTTATGCAAGTATTTTGTGTCCATGCATCATGTCACTTCGTGTTGCCTATATCTATGTGTGCTCGTGTTGAGCAGTTGCTTTGAATTTTTTCTGGGCAGGCTCTAAATTTACCAGACTCAATAAAGTTCTTGGTAATTTATATGTGAGCCTAAAAATGAGGGTAGGCTTGTGTTGAATGTTATATATGTATATAGTATATTTACAGCTTTGGTATTTAGAAGAGAGTTGATCTGGAACTATGTTGTCTATACTGCGGACATATATGGGGCCATGTTCTAATCAGAATTCTCTATTCAATGGAGCCATAGATTAATTGTTTATGGAGCTATGAGAGCATCGCTGTGACTGCTCCTAGACTTGAAGGAGTATTGTTTTCAGCTTGACCTATTGCTTCGGGGCCCTTCTGTTAAAATAAATGCGTCATTGGGGATGGATCCGTATCTTGAATCTGATTTCGTTGCTATCTCGGTATTCCTCTTATTGTGCGTTTTTTTTTTCATTATCTGTATCATGTATGGATTTGGACTTTTATTTTTGTCGGGGTCTCTGTTAGTCTAAGCCTCATTTAATCTTATTCGTTGCTGTTGTATCTCCGTTGCAAAATATCAGGCTTTCTATTCCTCTTAGAGTACTTTAAGAACTCATCCTTGATGCCTAGCATAGGTTATCTTGTTCCGAAGCTTATACATAGGGCTAATTTATTACACACAGACAATTCTAATCACACTCATACCTATCTCATTAATATTATAGAACAACAATTAACCGCTGAATAGAAGAAGAGAAAAGGGGGGTTAAGTTAGAAAACCCCGAATGTATGTGCATTGAAGTACAATCACAAAGTTGAAACTACTTTGTAATAGTAAGATGAAGTCAAAATTGCGCTGGACTGAAAAAAATTGTGAAGTTGAAAAGAGGAAAGTACTTGCATCTAGTAACCGAGGAGAGAGAGAGAGAGAGAGAGAGAAGAGAGAGAGGAGAGCTACAGTGCATATTGGAATGCTGTATAATCCGGCTGAAGGACTTTTAGGGAATCTGGGCAGGAAACCCTTGCAACAACTGGTAATCATCCATCGTCCTCTACAATGCAGAAGGATTTGTGAGCACAAACAGAACCCAATACTGAACAAATTTTATATGAATCATTACATATAGTAAAGAAGATAAATTATTTTTTGTTTGTCTTGTGGGTGTTTGAACAGAAAACAGAGAGAGATAGTAAGGGGCATTGAGGTCAGCGGAGTCTACAAGGAGTTGTATTTGACGGAGAGAGAGAGAAGAGAGAGTTGTTGGGATTTTTTGGATTTGCGACGTCCTTTTTAAACTGCTTTTAGGTACTTTTTGTTGAGCTCACTGTAAACAGTTGGTATTATATCATTTGTCTCTGAATTAATTTTACGATGATAATAAAGAAATGCCCTTTACCTTGCATTTGTTCTCAAATTAATTTTGTTTCTATTTTAAGGCCCCCCCCCCTGTTTGGAATAACTTAAAAATAGTTTTTTTTTTTTTTTGCATTAAAGAATTGAAAGTGAGATAAAAACACAATGTGTGTTAGTGGTGGGGTGACTAAAAGGCATGAGTTTTTTTTGGTTTATTCTTCTTTATTTTTTGTTAAAAAAATCAAACGCACCGGAAATTAAAAATATAAGCCAACACACCCGGAAATAACAATTTTTGTTTAAGAAAGAAGAAACACCAAAAAAAACTTGGGCCAACCGGCCCTTAGGTCATTGATCCTATCTTCGCAATTTTTAAAAATTGTTTCTATCAAATTGCGTAAATTTTGTTTCAAAGTTGATGTGATATACTTATATTCTTACCTCTTTTTTCCCATCAAATCTTTTTTAGGCTATTTTCAGCATATTTCAAAAATCGCCATCTCTAAACGCAATTTTTTTAGATCAAAAAATAAATTTGGGTACAAATACAACTTGATAAAAGATTTTCATCATTGATTAATTAGTGAAGGTTTTGTGATTCTTTCTTGACTAGTTTGATGAAGGGTTAAACTTATTTGTTGCTTTTTTAAATTTGAATTTAGTAAAGAATCGAATTGGCCCCTCAGGCATGTCAAAAAAAAATTATTTGAATAAAATTTTCTTTTTTTCTTTTGATCTATGTATTATAGTATCTTTTAATTTTTGTCAACTTGTGTAAACAGAATCATAAACATTTAGTAAGAGCTATTGAAGAAAGGTTAATCTAAAATGATTTTGGAAAGCATTATAAAAAGGCAGTAATTTTTTTTTGAATTCAAACATATTCTTAATATATTCATGATTATACATTTAAGGGCATTTTTGTTGCCCTTACTTTTCAATGGCATATTCTTGATAGGTAATCTCAAAATAGCACAATTTTCTCACTAAAACGATAGGACGATATAATTTTTGTTTTTTTTTTTTTTCGGCGATTCATAACTTATACGCTCTTGGCATATTGAATAAACTATCGTGAACTTATTTATAAATTACTGAGGCATAGCTTCTTCCTAGAAAAAGACTGCTACACTTACTTTTTAATGTGGTCTTATAGTGTTTATACTTTGTAAAGTTTATACACACATTCAACAGACCTAAGTGATATGGACCTTGCACTAACAATAATCACTAAAATTAATGTAATCTCATGGCCATCACAATCAACATTCACATTTTTTTCCATCATTGTCTCAACATTCATGTACAAGCCCAAAAAGCATTAGTTCAAATGAGAAATAAATATTGCGCACCTTGAATTGTTGTCAAAACCTTTGTTTCATAAACTTTTAAGTTTTCTACTTTGAATATTTTTTTTTAGATGGAGCAGGCCTTTGAGCTTTGACTAAGCTTTTAGCAACTACCTCAACTCCCTTCCACAACTAGCTTAAACCCAAGTCAAGATTTCATTATAGAAATGATCACCAGTTTTTTTTTTTTGTTTTTTGTTGGGGGGGGGGGGGGGGGGGTTTTTTTTGGGGGTGTTTTTTTTTTCTTTTCTTCTTTTTATTTATTTTTTTCACACAAAAACAAAAAGATTCAATGCTCGGTCCATAAAATTATAGCCCTCATAATTTAATAAATCAAACATTTTTGGAAATGTGATAACTTATATTCAATATTATAAGGTTGACTAGACAAATCACACTTAGCAGCAAATCTAATTCCACTTGAACACTAGATAAAAAATAATTACTAACACAAATCTTGAAAAATAGCAGTTGCAATGACGAGAGTCTGAAAAGAACTCGAAATTGGTCTAGAAGCATTTGTATCTCTTAGGTCCGTTTGTGATAATTAAATTATTTTTATTCTTACTAATTTATTTATTTATGTTTTGGATAGTTTTTTTTTACTTCTTTTATTTTATCCAGGTTGTGTCCTCAATTAGAGAAAGGGAAAAAATTTGAATTTCTTAAACTTCACTTACGTGTCTCATACACACTTATCATTTGAGAACTATCAATTAAATCCATGACCTTTTCGTCTACCATTTAAGTATTATTGGTCTGATTTGTCCTTGAAGGACCTGGGTTCGCAATGTTGCGATGCGTGATCCAAAAGCAAACGATAACGGTAACTTTCCTTAATCACGGATAACATTTTGTACATTTAGCCCAACTTTTTTTTTTAGAATTTTTAGTTTGGCTTTACTTTTTCGAGTTTTTTTCGTCTTATTTTTAGACTCTCTCATTTATAAGTTTTGTATTTCGTTTAAGCACTATGTACCCTACTGTAGTCGTCATTTTATGATCTAGTTGAATCATTAGCCTCGATTTGATTTAATGCCTCTTGATTAACCTGAAAAGGCTGAAACCATTATGATTATATCTGATTTTAGACTACAACAATCAAAATACCATCATAATAGAATTAGTGTTTTCTTATCTATACTACCGGTCTTGATTATTTTTCTTTTTGGCAATTTATTTGCTAATAATCTGGATTTCTGAGCCCCTTTAAATCTAATTTACTGTTGGTTGCTAAAAATTTGAGCAAGAGGAGTAGATTTTTAACCCCTGTTGATCTTATTCCTCTTGTGATTTGATAACTACGATAGAGTAAATGATATATAAATAGAAAAAATTATACATATTTTTTTGTACAAAATGATGTTAAATGCGAGTCCCTTTCAACAAACAAATACCTATCTAAAAGACTTTTTATTATTAAAATGCTATCATCACATCAATCTGTATGATTGTTTCTATATGAATTTTTATAAAATATCATTTTGGATGGGATAATTAACTTTGGCGTAGTTTAACTTTTGTTTCTACTCAGAAACAGATTATTTTACGCTTTGAAGTACCAATGATAAAATTTTAGCCTAAAAATTTGTTCTTAACCTTTCATTTGGTGTTTTTGGCAAGCGCTGAGTATGGCTTCTTACTTGATCATGGTCGATTAATTTTCTCCACTTTGTGGCCACAATCATGTTAAGATATTTGAAATAGTAATGGTTTATTTTTTGGGTTTTTGAAAAGCTTCATTGTTCCTTAGAATGCCTCATTTTTTGGTTGTGGGTTTTTTGTCGCCACATTAGTTAGATATGAAAAATTTTCTTCTTTATAATAATAGAAGACATATTTAAGTATAAATATTGGTCTAAAGGGGCTATACCATGGTGCTTGCACCATAAATATATGGTGCTTCGCACCATGAATCCACATATAAAAAATGATCATTCTAAGGAAAATGAAGTTATGTGGGTTTTGTCCCACATAGTTAGATATGGAAAAATTTTCTTCTTTCCCATATAGACAGATGTTTTACAGTATAAATTTGTTTGGATCTAAAGGGGCTATATTTATGGTGCTTTGCACCATACAGTATTATGGTGCTTCGCACCATGAATCCACCCATGCGTGGCAGTGGGCTGTGTGACACTTTGATTGCGCTACACGCGCATGCGTTGCAGTGGCTGTGTAGCGCACTTAGAACGCTGACGCGAGCGCCTTGTAGCGCTTGCGTGGCGGAGAATCAGATGACCGTTGGTGATGATGTGGCACTCGCGTTGACCACAGGAATGTGATGGTTCGAAGGGTTGCAATCTCATCCGTTGATCATAACAGTGTGATCCATGTATATAGTTTAATCTGAAATGTTTGTGACCATTCGTATTAAACCCAACGGTCACAACTCTACGCGAAAGGTTTGTGATTGAAGGGGTGCATGGTAGCCTATAAATAGTCCACCCCTTAGAACGTTTTTAATAATCAGAAAATCAGAAATATTTAGAGAAGGAAGATTGATTAATCCATATCATTTTGAACATTTATTCTAAGATTTTATTATTCTGCCGAACAAAATCTTAGATGTTTCCTATTCTCTTTTTATGATTTAAGCAGATATTCGACTGTTCTGTTTGTTGCAAACAAAACAGTAAGAACCTGAGTTGAGCTTTATTGTATCTTAAGGCAGATTTGTTGCACCCGTGCACATCATCTTGTAGGGCAAATACTTCCCTTTAGAAAAGCGACATAGTTAACGCGCCTTAAGTGCACTGTGTTTAAAGATATCGCCATACTACTAAAAAATGTTTCCAACAAATCATTGGGAATGGAATTGCTTGATTGGAGTTGCTTTCTTTCTCAAATAGGATTTTGAGTTTTAATTGTTCTCTCGGTCATCATTACACTTCATCATTCTGCAATTTTTTTTCGCATAGATCCTGCTTAGTTTTGTAAAGAGTTTGTGTTTTGTCTTCTTGAGTTTCCTTAATCTATTGGTCCCATGCTCCTTTATCTTCCATGTCTGTCCCATGTTTTACCGATGCATTCGAATACTATTGTTTACATAATTAACCAGACGTCTACGAGTATCCACCTAGTATATGGATTATGTTTTGATTTTTAACTTGTCTAACACACGTGATTTGTGGTTGCCAGGACACAGAGGGCTATGCAGCTAAAAGGTAAAATTAACCATCATTAGATTAGGTTCTTATAGCTACGATAGAGCTTTATAAACATGGAATAGGAACAAACAGGTGAGTTTTTCCGACTGTGGGAACCATTTTTTGCCTGATAATTGGCACTCATCTAGATTTTAATTTGATATGCGAATACTTGTGGCCAAGAAACAACATGCTCCCGTGAAGTACAATTGTTCGAGAGAAAGGAAGTAGAAGGCACATCAAAATTATTGAGGAGGTAATCTGCAAAATACATGTAAATTAAAAATGCCGGAATGTTTCAACTAATTGTTTTTTTATAGGACAATTATGTGTATATATCATTGCAGTTTTGTGCCTTTTGTAGAACGAGAAAAGAATCAGATCTCAAGTACGTGAGACTTCAGCTGGTAATGATTCTTTTAGAGATCAGGACGCGAACAAGATCCATTGGATATAGTTGACGGCTTCCGGGCAGACAATTTCTTGGTCAACATATTTGACAACATACACTCTCTCCCTAAATATTTTATGTGACCCGTTTCCTTGTCTATGATGATATTTTCATGTTAAAGGGAGCACTTCTCCTGCATTGATTTTTCTATTAATCATGAATGCTTACTGCCATTGTTTGCCGATTACTTATTTATGTAGTCTGCAATATTTATTTGCCCTTTTTAACCAAGCTTCATATTTTTTTTGTTCTTCATTTCATTTTTTCAAATTTTAAACCTCTTATCACTTGTGAAATTTTAACATAGTTACATTATATTAGGGAAAGGCAATTTTGCAACGCAATTGCAAAATATAATTTTGCGAGTATGATTATGAATTACTTACACATGATACCAGTTTGGTTATTTCTTTAAGCACTATTACCATACTGTAGTCTTCATTTCATGACCTAGTTGAATCAGTTACCTCGATTTGATTTATCCCCATTGATTACCTGAAAAGGCTGAAATCATCATGCTTAATCTGATCAGACAAGAATCAAAATACCATCATAATTAGAAGTTGAGTTTTTTTCTTAGCTATACACTTTGTTTGAAATCTGTTTTGTCATTTTGCTAAAAAAAGTGCAAGAAATGTAAACATGCTATTTTTTCTATTACCGTACCTATCTTGTTTCCGGCTTCCCTAGTTATGTCAAGAGTCGCACTTCATGTAACACGGCTTGAATAATTTTTTTCTTCTAGGGGATGAGAAAAAAAAAAACTGCAATTGAATTTCATGCTGTTTCTGGCTTGATAATGTGGCTTCATTTTTTAAATTAGAGTATTTCTTATGGTAATATTACATGACAATTCTTGTGATAGTTTCCTGACAAGTAATGAATACGATGATAGCAAATGCTTAGCAGATATATTGGGGCATTGCATTGTACCTTTTTCTGGATGCAAATTCGAAGTTTCGTAAACATGCAATTCCTACAGCAGCTGCAAGGAATCGCCTCTTGTGTGAGGTTGTTTTTTTGTACCCTGACTTTTACATTATAATGTTTTTTTATAGGGTCTTGCCGATAGTGTTTTTTTCGCCTGTTAGTCAGAGTCCCTCTTCAAACCTGTCCTACATGGTATTCTTTATGTTTCAAAAGAATGGTATGCTTTTTCCCTCTGCTGGCTATTTATAGTGAGCTTTTTGATATTTTATTGTAGATTATTGGCTGCAATTCTGTGAGCTCACGCTCAAGAGGATCAAAACCCTTTTCTAGAGGGCCAGGAGTAAGGCTATTTTCCTGTCCTAACTTGTGATTCCCTTGAGGGGTTTGCAGGTAGATAGAAATTTACCTAACCTTTCCTTCCTAATCCATGTTTCTGTCAGACTTGAATGTATATTCTTACAATTGCAGAGGGGGGGCATTTATGACAGCACCAGCAGTACATGTCATGCCAGGCAAATCTCTCTGTCTCTCTCTCTCATGTTACTTTTATTAATGCTGAAGATAGAATTGTCTGCAGTTGTGATTTTTGGAGAATTATTACCCCCATAATCTGTTTATTGTGCAAGTTGAGTTCACAGGTTATTCACAAGTGCGGGATTGCAATGGAGGCTCCCCGTCATATTCAATTATCAAAAGAGTATAGAGGTTTTTTTCAGGTCTTGACCTTTAAGTATTGAAGCCTCAGCCAATGAAAGACACAGGGTTAGTGGTAATTAGAAGTTTGAGTTGAATCGTACCTTTTATTTTATTTTCTCTCTTCCAAATTTTATATCTTAAGTTAGAGCTAACTTTACAATGTAATAATTTTGTTGGATACTAACCAATCCAATCTCGTTTCAGCAGTTGTATTCCTCTTGGGTGTTATGGAAGAGACAGAGACAGAGACAGAGTTTGGAAAATATTTGGTTTGAGCTGTGTTGTGTGTCATTTTTTGTTTGGCCTGTTATATTGGATTTGTTGCAAGAATTAAGGTTTTTGCAACATTTTGAAGAATATATTCTTGTGTAGATTAGTGATATTTGGCTAACAAGAAATTTTGTCAGACACGTATCGAAAGCTTTCAACCCAATGCATGGGATCGTAATCAGTTTAGTTTATTTTATGTTCTGGTTACCCTACTGTCAGTTTTCCTGTGATGCCTGAAAGACTACCAATTGTAGCTCCCATACATTGTTATTTTTGTTTATCTGTTCCGTGAGTTGGGAGAATTGCTCCATTCTCTATCAAAGTTCATTCGTTTCATATTTGGAGCTATTATATGGTAATGGTAGGTATATTATTAGCTTATGATTATTTTTACATGTAATTGCATCGAATATGTCATGGAGTTTTCGTAGTATCTATTTTTTTTTTGAGGGGGTGCTCATCTTTCTGACACAAAGTTTCAAATCTATTTGGAGGAGTTGGTAATTTTCTTTTCCATGTTATTACTTTTGTTGTTTAGTATTCCTTAAATGTACTCTAAAATGAATACAAAAATCCAGTAAACGAGGGGTCGAGCAGCTGATTATGAACTGACTGGTCGGTCATAGGTTCAATTCATACTGGAGAACTTTGATGAAATTTGCATTTTTCTGGTAGTTTTGTTTTTCTTCCGCCAGCTTTTATTCTCGTTTTTTTTTTTGTGTGTGTGTGTGGTCCTTGACACTGTAAGATGTTTCTAACTATATTCTATGAGAGATCTTTTGTGCATGTACACAAATATTGTAGCTCAATGTTAGATCGCTTGCATATCAGTGGTTTTAGGAGTGAGTCATCCTATCACAATCTTTGGCTTTTAGACTGTCCTGGAATCTCTTTCTTAGAACTCATTAGTAACCATACTAAGGCCACTTCTTGAGAACATTAGTTATGTTTCCCCAAGTAGTTGTCTTGCTTATTGACTTGTGTAGTTGCCATAGCTTCTTTCTGACAATCTCCTACTTATTTATCCTGCTAGAATTAATATTTTCTTCATTTTGACTTTTCCAAGTGCCGGTCAAAGTTTTGTGTGAATGATGGCATTTTAAAAAAAAAATCATCCCTGGCTAGAAACTGCTACTATAGGTTAACTCATCGGTCGCAGCTTGTGACAATAATTGGGTGGACCATTGTTGCTGCTTCAATCCAGTTATTTAATATCTGATATTTTAGTTAATTAATTGGCTTCACAGTAGGTATGTTTTATGTTTATTCCTCTATTTTTTGCTGATAAGTAGAGGTTGAAGACCAGATATTTTGAATATATTTTGACTAGACTCGAACAAAAATATCCTTTAAGACTTGATCAATGTTCTCTCTATCTTTTTTTCTTCGTTTTTGAATAACCATCTAAACCAACAAGAGACGGGTCAGTTAACTTAAGTTTGTTGGCTGCCTTTCTCCCTCACATAGAGAAAAGACGACGTAAAAATTTCTTGGTTTTTTGTGGCAAGTTTCCCTTTTTATATAATATTATTTGTGGATCGCATGTGTAAACTTTGAAGGGCTTTTCCTCCCGGATTTGAATGGTTTGCTGCTTCATTTCCTGTAGACCTATTTGTCATTTTATAGTTCTTTGTGCTCCTATTTGTGATGGAGTTGGCTCTTGATTGATTTTCTGAGCTTGAGTGCCTTTTCTATTTTAATCTTTTGATAGCTACCCTACGTCCTTTTTTGTCTCCACTCTGTTTTATCATCAGTGAAAATTGTCCTGAATCCTCTTTTTTTTTTTTTTTTTTTAATTTTCATGTACTGCTTAATTTTTTCCGTGTGCTAGTTGCTGGAAGTTTTTGGATGAGTGGTTGGTGTGGTAGGCCAAACAACTCCTTGGGGGAAATGTCTGATTAGTTTCCTTGTAGTTTCCATGTAGTTTTCTTTTTATTTTTTACAGAAAGAAGAGGCTTTATATCATTTCTGGCTCATTGGTTTTTTCCTTTATTTAATTGATACACGCAACCAGCGTTTGTTCTCAAATATTTTTGGTGGACACCTGGGGATCTATGAAGTGCGACACCCTTTGTGCATGAACTAATATCTTCAAATCCTATCATGGATGCCACTTGATTAGACAGTGGTATGTTGGTTTTTACTCATTAAACTGTTGCTGATGCAATAGTGACAAGCTTTGGTTACTTCCAAGGCTTTCTTATCAATTACAATACGTGCGGAGAGGGCCATTCTAATCTTTTTAATTTTGTTATCTTTAGCTGATTTTGTTCTAAGTCTAATATCTTAACCACCCTTCACATAAGAATTTTCCTTTTCCTTTTTGTGTAAATTTAGCTGCTATGATTGTCCCTGTCGAAATGGGTTTTAGGTCCCACTTTTTAAGCTTACTTTTGTATGCTTTTACAGCTAGGTTTTGGAATCCTCTCTCTTTATTACCTTGTTTTAGTTGTTATATTATGATATTTTTTTGTTATTCATAATTTGATCATGAGTTTTTCTTGTCACACACTCACAAAGTAGAGGATTTAGTTTTGAAACAATTGATTGCAGGTGATCATGTCTTCCTTCTTCTATTCCCCGGGGAACTTTCCAGCACACTGAATGCATTTTATTTAACATGTCTTGGATCTCTTGGGAAGGCACGCATTCTGTAGGGAAGTGCCCGGTTAATCTCTCTTATATTTGCTTCCCATTATTCTGTGTCAAGGATTTTTCTGTATTTTCCTTCTCAAGAGGCTGGTATATTCTGGTAATTGATTTCTTTCTTTTTATTTTGTATTAATTGCTAGCTTCTGTGGTTTTTTTGCGCATATTTTTAATTGATACCTGAGGGGGCCGTACATTTTTCTCATGCGTTTCATTCTACACATTTTGTTAATGCAATATTTCACTTAGATAACCTATACTTGCTACTAATTATTTCAGTTAGTGGGAGTTATGACTTAATTTTCAACTGTTTCTGATACGAAATAAAGTTATAAGCTTTGGTTACTGTCATGAGTTCCCTATCAATATTACATATATTGATTGGCCACTAGTTGGTGTTTTGTTAGTGTGACTTTAGAGTACTTTGGTGGTTTTTGTTCTTACCCTCATAACTCAAATCACCTTCATGTCAGCTCCCGTTTTCCTTTCATGTTGGGTGTATTCAGAGGCAACTGATTGCCCCATATTCAAAGGCAATGTGTTTCAACTATTGGGTGTGGATCCTTTCACTTATTAGAGCTTAGGTTCAATAGAGTAGCTTATTTGTTCTTTTACAGGCAGGTATTAGAATCCTATTACCTCTTTTCGATATGTTTTTAGTTGTGTATATTATAGCGTTGGATGTTATTATCTGATCATGATGTTTTTGTCTTGCCATACAAACCTGCTCTTTTGTTCCAAAAGTTTTGGCGATACTAAGGCATTCCTGATATCGTAATGGAACAGAGGCATTTGACGTGATCATACTCTTTCTCTGCATCTGCAAGATGAAAAAAGCCCAAAGATGATGATGGAGTTCCAACCTATCATTTTTCTGCAATATAATTCGCGAGATTTATTATCAAGTTGTTGCCTAAAAAACTTAAATTGGGGCGCCAGTTTTTAATTCAGATACGCATAGTGCCTTTGTCCCAGGTAGCCCGTTAATGATTATCTTTTAATTGCTTTTGAGATTTTCCATTACCTGACCGAAAAACTAGAGACACGGGACAGAAGAGGGGTTCTGGATTTGAAGCTGATATGATTCATGCTTACAAACATGATGGGTGAGGTTTTTTCTTTTACTAATGAGGGTTCATTTTGGGTTTTGGATCTAGATGATTTTGAACTATTGATGAAGTGGCATTACAGTGGTGTCTATGTGTGCTGAATAATGTGGCCTTATTTTCAGACTTTTTTAGACCTCGAAGGGGTTTACCATGTACCTGTATCTGTTCCTTATTTTGCGCTTTGAAGGTTTGTTCATTGGCTCTTCAGAAATGTTTGCTCAGCAAATAGCCCTCCCCCCAGGACTTTCATGGTGTCTCAAGGACCTCAAGTTTCTCACACTTTTTCTCGCAGATGATGTCTGCTTTTTGGCAAAACCATCAGCAAGTTAAAGCAAACAAATTGTTGATTTCCCACATGCTCACCATCTACGAATTTGTGCGGTATATAATCAACCCCTTTACCTACTGCCATGTAATTTGGACTCAAGCATTTTGTCCATGTGGTGTTGCCCATTATGTTTATTGGGCCCGTTGGAAGAGAGCACCAAGTTTGACACAGACACTACACAACGCCCATCAAACACTTAAGTTTCTAATTTTTTTTTTTTCTAAACTTGATTACATTTCATTAGGCACACATGAAGCGCAAACTTTATTTCGATGCTAAAAAGAAAACATGCATGCAGAATGCAAATTCTCTCCGTCCCCATACATTAGAATTACTGGTAACATGTTTTGTTATATCTTTTTTTTATTTTATTCATATAGATGTCATATAATAATTGCCTTGACCTATAGATGACGTATAAACAAACATATAAAACTAAATATTTTGACGCATGTAACTCAGGTTGTTGTATGCATTTTCAAAAAAAAATCCGTGTTTGCTCTTCGGTTTCATGATTCTTAGGCCGTTCAACATTGGTGGTTCAAGGGGAAGAGCGTAAGATCCACAGGAAGACTAGGGTTTTCTGTGAAAATCTTGAATTTTTTGGTGGTATGGGCTTCTAAATATAGAAGCTTTTAATGATGCCCTTGGCCTGTCCTAGATGCTCAGGCGTTTTTGAATCCAACTTACCTTGGAGGGACATATAAGGTGCTAGAGCTTTGCTTACGGCACTCTTTGGCTGCTTGTTACGCTTGAATTTGGCAAGAGAAGGATACCCTCGACCGCAGACTTTGGAATATGCTCCCCTCGCTAAAATTTTCTTCAAAACCGAAGCACTGGCGGGATGATGTAAATTGAATAAAAGAGTGAAGCTTTTGTTATGTAACAAGCTTGTTGGAAAATTTTCCCTCATGACTTTTATCAGAGATGGACTTTCTTAGTACATTCTTATCTTTCAACTTTTACCAAGAACGGCCTTTCGGCCACTTTACAAAAGTGGGGAATCTTTTGGTCTGGTTGGATATGATTTGGGCATTGGACTTGAAGGAGAGGGAAGTAGTGTTTTTTGCTAACGAATAATTCTGGAATTAACAGATTCTCGAAATTTTAAGTATGAATTTTTTTGAAAATTCATACTTAAAAAATGTTTTTTGCAATCCCTGCAAGAACCGCTTATTTTACTAATTCTTATTCTTGGTATTATGCTAGGAAGAAGTACTTAGGACTTCTCGGTATGGAATGGCCTAATTTCAATCTTATTTCAAAGTAAATGGGTACAAAAATAGATTTTTTTTATTTAGAGAGATGAAATTTAGCTTGATAATATAATTAACATGCTTTTTATACCAACCCTTGGGTTTGTATCTTACTTTTGGTCACTTATACACTTATTCATACGAAGAACATTGATTCAACTAAGCCTTTTAAAACTAATTTTTTGCATTGTTTTAAAAAAAAAAAAAAAGTAATTGATTGTTTACATATAGTGCACTGCAGAAATTATGAAAATATATTCTTTTACAGACATATCCTTGGGCTTTCAATATCCTCTTTTTTATTTATCGTACTGACAAACCCATATTTACACATCCTTGTACCTTTACCTGTACCTTATTTTCATAATGTTTGTGCCTTTGCAAGTTGGAGAAGAATGGGCGCCATTGTTTACAATACGTGATCGATTAATGAGGTTTGGAATTTCAGTCCCTTTGTTTTTCATGTTGATCATGGTTTTTCTCGGTCTGTAATAATTCCTCTCTCTAAGGGTTTCAATCATGTCCAACCTTCTAATCTCCATGATTTCTCCTTCCCTTCACTCTATGATT
>VIGQ01001111.1:0-12500 GCA_009663005.1 Actinidia chinensis | reverse complement strand
GGGATAACTAAAAAACATGTAGTTTTTTTGGTAAATTATTTCTTGATTTTTGCTAAAAACTAGCGGCACCGAACAACCAAACCTAAGTCAAACCACTCCAGAAAACGAGTTTTTTTTTAACAGGAGAAACAACCAAAAAAACTTAGGCAAACTGCCCTTACCCATTGATTGGCCATCTCTAATCTTTAAATTTTTTCTATCAAAATTTAGTATATTGTGAGTAAAAGTTTGATGTATCATGACCCTTTATCTTGCTGATGCTTACTTTGGAAATCATTCTTTTGTGTTTTTTCTTTCCTCCATCTATGGCTGGTTGATTTGGGATATACCACCATAAGGTTTTTACATTGGAGTGTATGGTCCAGGTTCCTATCGACAGCACTGCTTCTCTTGATGGATATTTTTAGAATGTTAAATCCCTAGAATCAAAGTTTAATAAAAAACTATAAAGCTTTACTATGTTTGATATTAATTGCTAATCCTGTGAGCAGGGACAGGGATTAAGAGTAACAGGGACAGGGATTAAATTACCGGGTTCATTTGGGGATAATTCAACAAACCGCTCATATTATAATTCTCATGCAGAAATTTAATCCGTAAAAAATCACGTATCAAATACAAATTAATTGTATACTATACTTTTCTTTACAGAATTGGAAACAAAAATAACACGGCAAATAGTTTGTGTTTCCTTTTCTTTAAAAAATGAGGTTAGCATTACTATACTTTCCAATTAAAACAATTTTGTTGAATTAAAAAATGTTGGATTGTTCCTGGAGAACTGCTTCTTCTCATAGGGTGATACAACTATCTATTGTCTGTTTTAGTATTTTAGAATTGTTTTTTTACGAATAATAAAACTTTATTGATAAATAAAGGAAAATGTTACATACAGATAGGGCCTAAATGGAGGCTAACTCGAACCAAACTTAAAAGAGACAACTGAGCAACATCTGCAAAATAAAAGTTGAAAGTCGAGAACAAAGCACTTAAAAAAATAGAAAGCCCGCAAAATTCCTTGTTTTTCTAAAATTGGTGTAATAGGAAAAAAATCATATTGTGTCTTTCTGGTCTTTGGCGATTCTCAAATCAGAACTTTTGATAGGCTTGAATTCAATCATTTTGTGGCCTTTATCGCGAATCAGAATATTAACCTTAAAAATTATTTGAAAAATTTTATAGGCAGTTTTATTCTTTTTGTTTTTTCAAGATGCCAATTAAATAATTACTTTTTAATGATAATTTTTTTAATATAACATTTCTCATAATCCATTAATCTTTCCTGTAACACATCCATCTTTACCAGTTCTTTTATCAATTTTCATGTGAAGAACGGTCTTTTTTACAAAGTGAGCTGTCCTACTTTATTTAGCCCAAACAAATATTCAAGATTGTTTTTCAAACATGAGTTCATTTTTGAAACCTCAAACACAGTCAATTATATGTTTCTTTCAGCTACAATTTTTGAAAACCAAACACAAGTCAATGATATATTTACACACAAATATATATTATATATTTGGCACTTATTCTTTTATATTTTTTTTCTTTACACTTACTTATAATTTAAAGACATGTATTTTACATTACTCTCACAAGAGTAGAGTAGAATAGAATAGCCGTAGAAGTAGGAATCTAATTCCTTCAGTTCGAAGATTCAAATAATCTTAGGAATTTTTCTGGGTACATTGAATCATTTTTTCAGTTTCATTATTTTTCCTTCTCTTCTTTTTTCTACTTTTAATTCTTAAAAAATCATCTCGTTGAGCAACATACTTTTCAACACAATCTATTGGTAGTCTTTGGCTAAGTGTTTGAATTTTGTAAGAATTTTTTGATTCCTTGTTGGACACGCTCACGTTTGCTATTTTGCCCTTCCGACATGTTGGCTGGCGGATTGAACGGGGAATAACTTTTTTCCAAGCATTTGGCTGCCGGATGTATGGAGGCGGATAATTTTTGGGTGGTCTAAACCCTAACTAAAAGTTATCTGGGGATAAGGGGGTGGGGGGATAAGAAAAAAAAATATAAGAGAAATTAAAATGTAGAATTTTTTATATATAGAGAGAGAAATTAAAATATATTTTTAATATTTAAATATTTTATATTTTATTTCATCTGTATATCTTTTTCCTTATCCCCCACCATTATACACCCATTCTAAAAAATATACAATCAAAGTTAAAAGTTTATCCCCCCAGCTCAAAAGTTATTGCCCTTTAAAATTTATTCCTCTTCTAAAAGTTATCCCCTCCTTATCCTCTAGCCAAAATATAGCCCACAACCTAGAAAGCTCGGGGCAATAGCTACATTTGGGAACGGACAGAATAAAAGGAAAACAAATTGTCCGGATCACGTTATATATATTATATATATTGTGTAAAAAGGTTCTTGTATGACTCAATGCTGTGAGTTGTTTGACTAGGTGCACAAAAGACTTGGATGGCCCATTGGATATATGGACAGCTTCCGCATCTCACACCCCAATTGATTAGAGTTGGGCCAAATTTGGGCCTCTTCCAAAATGGAAATCCCAGTGCCAAAAATTTTGCAAAATATGCTTTCAGAATTATTTTTAAGGACAAAAATATTAATGTTTCATATATTCGTCATTTTAAAAATATTTTTTGCGAATTAATTACAACTTTTAATATTTTTTTATATTTTTATTAAAAAAATCTCAAAAAGCAAGTTTTCGGAATTATCCACCAAAACAATTTTTTTTGAAAAACATGCAACAAAATAATTCTGAAAACTAAACCCAACAAATCGTGTTTGGAATTAGAATTTATTTTTATTAAATGAATATGCTATAAAAAAACTCATATCAAAAGGGATGTTTTATTATTGTTCCATCTAAAAAAAGGTAGTTTTATTGAAAATTTTATTACAGCCAAAAAATCAGCCTGACCAAAAGAAGAAAAAAAATGGGGGTACTCATAATTCTTGATTTTACGCTCCTTGGAACTTTTGGAATTCCAGGTGAGACATTTTTTCTTTTCTTTTTTCTTTTCTTTCTTTTATTGCCGTATCAATGAATAAATTACTTGTTTTGTTATTTACCATAAGTGATCATTTATAAATACGTGAATTTAAGGTGCCTTTAATGCCCCGGCTCCAAGATACCATAACCTTGATAATATCATTTTGAAAAGAAAATTGATTTTCGTACTCACTCTCTATTTTTTGATTTTTACACTCCAAAATAGGAGTGCAAAAATCAATACCATAATGGGTTGATTTCTGCACTCCTATTTTGGAGTGTAAAAATTAAAAATGGGAGTGCGAAAATCACTTCCCTTTTGAAAATATGTGTTAAAAAATAAATACAAATATAAACAAATGAGATTTTTTCTGTTTTTTTTTTTTGCCAATCGTGTTTATAGTGTTAAATGTTAGGGTCATACTGAATCCAGTATTTTTAGATTCCATTCATGGAGACTAAATCAGACCGGGAAAGAGGATGAACATGTATTGGACATGGACACATCAAAGAATTTCTACAATGTTCATCATAACAAGAGAAGAAAATGGGTTAAGCTATTGTGGGTACAACCATTCAATTTTTTTTTAGTGAATTTGTTTATGTGTTTCATATTTTTTTATTGCAAAAATTTACTAAATACAAAAAAATTGAAAATTACATCCGTTAAAAAAGCTCAAAATAAACTTAGCTAGCCAAACATAGTCCTTAATTTTTCTGAAAGGGAGAAAATAACTCAACATGGTTGTGATGAGGCAGGGGAACCCATTATGACGCAAAAGAAAGTTTGAATTGATAAAATAGAGGAGGTGAGGGTCAAACGGTCCATCTTCATTCAACGGCACCTCTAAGGTGAAGACCCTTGGGATGAAGAGAAATGCCTCGTTCACCGAAAGTTTTACTCTTTTTTGCTTACCCGATAGCACCAAAACGACTCCGTCGTTTTGGTGAAGCAAAAGAAAGTTTGAAGGATAAAATAGATAGAGGTGGAGGGTCAAACGGGTCCATCTTCCATGTCAACGGCACCCACGAGGGTAGACCCATTGGATGAAGAGAAATGCTAACGTTCACCGAAAGTTTTACCGTTTTTTGTACCAGATAGCACCAAAACGACGTCGTTTTGGTGAAGCAAAAGAAAGTTTGAATGATAAAATAGAGAGAGGTTAGGGTCAAACGGAGGGTCCATCTTCCATGTCAACGGGCAACCCTAGGGTGAAACCCATTGGATGAAGAGAAATGCTACGGTCACCAAAATTTTACCGATTGTGTTATCGATAGCACCAAAACGACGTCGTTTTGGTGCAAAAAGGGTATCGTTAACTAAATGATCTTACCCGGGAAAGAAAACTAAAGTTGATTCTTACGGGAAGAAATCTATTTTAGTACCCAAAACGACGTCGTTTTTGTTCTATCGGTAACAAAAGCGGTAAAACTTTCGGGGGTGACCGTAGCATTTCTGTTGGATGAACAAAACAACACATGCCTTGGCATTACCCACTAACCAATTTCACACTTGTCATCCTCCACGTGCGCAATTAAACTAATCTCCATGATTCGTTTAAAAGTTTTCAAAACCCAGAGAGAGAGGTGTTGTGCCAAGGAACTAACATGGACATAGTTATCAGAATCGAAACAGGGACAGTGAACCGGTCAAGCACCGGTTTACCGGTCCCACCGGTTCAACCACGATTCAACCGAGTTTATAATTAATAAATAATAAAATTTATTTTTAGTATAAATTAATAATAAAAAACTTTTTTACCTAACTCATAGTAAAAAATTAATCATAGTAAAAAACTATTAAAAAATTAAAACTTCAATTCAAAATCTTGGGGTCAAAAACTGTAAAAATTAAAATTTCAATTCAAAATTTTGGGATCAAACTTGTAAAAATTAATTTTTCTATTAAAAAACCGGCCGGTTCAACGGTTAATCCAGTCGCTGGCATTTCCCGGTAAAATCGTGTACTGACCGGTTTGTTACGTTTGTTTGTTTTAGTGCCCGGTTCCTGATTGAACCGGCCGATCCGGTCCGATTTTAATAACTATGCTACAGGGTCTTAAATAAATCTTACTTGTTTGGTTACTATTTTTAGAATTACAATTTTTTTTTGAAAATAAAAAATTATTCTGTGTAATTGCATTTTTCAAGATCAATTTTACAAAATAATTTTTAAAAATTAGTTTGGCTGATGATGTTCGAAACTTTTTTTCAAGAGATTCTTTTAAAAACAATTAAGAACATGATGATTCACACTTGTTTGGTAATTAAAAAAATGAGTAATCCACAATGTATATATTGAGGTCATTTATTTGTTTGCAGTACCATGTAAACAATGTCATATGATACTCCGAGAATATCTAATAATTTCCCATTAAAGACACCGTGTAGAATAATTTAACCGTTGCATTTAATACTCATTTCTAAATAAAATATTGGTTATAACGAGGATACTACATGGAACAAGACACCGTGTAGAATAATTTAACCGTTGCATTTAATACTCATTTCTAAATAAAATATTGGTTATAACGAGGATACTACATGGAACCGACAAGAAATTTCATTTTGTTGATCTACAAAAAGGTATAGGTTGGCAATTTTGTCTCACATTACGGCCGAAAGGTAAGGTAATTCCTGTGACTCCAACTTGTGCACCAAAAACTTGAAGTGGATATTTAGAAAAATAAAACTCCACCACTCCAGTTTCAAGAAACAAGATCGATATTTTCATTCACAAAATAAATAAACTTAGAAGAGAAATATTTATAATAAAGGTCTAGCATTGGAAAGGTAAGGTTGTGTGTCCTTCAGAGTGGTTCAGGCTTTGCAAAAGATAAGGGAATGCTGTTTTTGTGAAAATGTTCGTGGCTCCTTGCTAATGCTTAAAAAGTCAAGCTTTTTTAGCTTATTATTAAAAAGGCCAAAAAATTTTTTGGTTTTTTTGCTTTTTGTGGCTTTACTTTTAGACTTAAAACTAAGCCAAAAAGCAAAAAAACAGAAAAGCAAAAAAGCCAACTTTGATGACTTTTTTGCTGATTTTAAACAAAAAAAACAGAAAAAAACTAGTTGTGACAAACAGAAGCCGCAGTCCTAAATGCATTAGACCAGATAACATTCAACTCAGTTCAATGGGTGGTGCTGCAATCTAAAACAACAAATTTCTATAGAAATACTAAGACAATACTGAGGTTGGTTCTCACATGCAGCAAGTAAACCAGTATAAATGCTATTACACAAAAACATGTTAAATGCTACAACTTCAGTGATTTCTAGATAGCCAATCTACAAGATACAGAACTTTGTGGAAGGCTCTTATATTGAGTGACTATGATTAGTCCCCTTTCGTTTTTGAAGTGTCTGTCTAGATTCCTCTAAGGAGGAACCCGTTTCATGCTATGTCCACAAGCAAAAAAAAACTTGAAAAAAAAAATTGAACTCCTTTTAGCCACAGAGACAGAAACGGGAATGGATTCACATAATTTTCGGATAGAGTAGACGTAAGTGAACAAAATTACAAAAACATACTAGAGAATTTAATTACTAACAGGTAGTATATCTACTTTCATTATCAAAAATGTCAAAAGTGATCGAGTTTAAATCTAGACATCGATGTGATGGAAAATGATAAATAGGATAAAACTTTGAATAAAGGCAGACCCCATACTATTGTTGCGAGATAGTATCGGTTTCTTATTGCGCTATGGTGATTGGATTACTAGTAGATTATGTGGTCTCCATTTCTCCTGAACCTACAGTGGTCAATGGATGAAATGTTCTGTATCAAAGAGAAAACAAAAACAAGTGAGGACAACGATTTAAAGATGACAAAAGGCTTGCGAAAATATTACTGGCATTAGACGGAATCTTCCGGATACCACTTTGACACAGAATTGAAAGACAGCCATAGAAAAACACAAAAAAAACAAATGGTTCTGAAAATAAAAGTGAGGGGGGACTTCACCATCTAGAATAGCGTGGATATTCTTGAAAAATCAAATTCTACATTCTATATTATGGATTATGAATTTCTGAGTACCTGCTGATTGAGAATGAGGTATAAGCCACAGTCTGAAACAATGAGGAAGTAGGGTACCCACATGTTCACAAATTGCCCCAAAGTGTGTATAGACAAACACACTCCTCTATGATTTCTTATGTCAGACCAGAAAATGAGACGTGAAGCCCAATCCCCAAATGTCATTGAAATCATATGGTGGCCATTTTTCCAATCCAAATAGAAAAGCTTCTGAACTTTCATAAAACTACGGAAGAACAAAGTACCATGAGGTGTCTAACATGAATAACAGATTTTCGTCGCAGTTAGTTAACAAAGCACCAACTGTCATCAGCAGTCAATCATTTAAATCGCCAAGAAAATTATGATAACAAAATAGTTGCAACCAAACGACCATAAAATGTATAACTCAAATATGAATGACAAGATAGAACGAAGAGTGAATACCTATGGGATGCTGATTTATTGGGGTGCTTCTTGTCTCGGTTTTCTCCACAGGGAGGGGGTTATTTCTTCGCTTCATATATTATGCTTTCATATTAGATGGTACACGTGGTTTTGGTTGGTAGGTAGGGTAGGCATGGAATATCTCCCATTATGTAGTTATCACATAGAAAGCATGGCAATAAAAATCTCAATTCAAATATAACAGTTTACAACTCTATAGCTCAAAGTTTAAACCTAGCAAACTGACCTCCATAATCTGTATTTTTACATCTATGTATGAATCAGGGGAAAACCAAAGAACTCAGGTAATCATATACAAGAAGTTGTAAACTTGTCATGTGAATTTCAGGATCAGATTGAAAGGATTCGAACATCAAGCTCTGGCTAATCAGCAAACCTTTGGAATTTCTCAGAGTTTCCTCTGATACAGTGCACTGGAATCCAGTGTAAGTAGTGGACTAAAAAGCAGTAATATTTTTCTTCGCTTCTTCCCTGTACCGACAAGAAAGAAAAACCATATCATTAGAAAGAAACAGAATAACACAAAAGTTTGTTTAAGTCTCTTCCAGGTTTTGATATGTTTCAAACTAGCTTTTGTAGTTTTTGAAGTTTAAACCTAAAGCTGTGAGGAATTGAGCCCAGAATGTATATTAAGCTATCTAGTTCTCCCTTAATCCGCAATAAGGGCTCCCAATTGGAAAAGGCAAAATAAAACACATAACATGACTGACCAAGGATGCAAAACAATCAATATTACTTAGAAACAAACACAATAACGAAATTGGTATTGCTTGTGCTTTGGAGGATTATATTGTATTGAAAGTTAATGATGTGAATTGATTAAAACAAAAACAGAAGAAACGCATAACAAACTATAAATCAAACATAAGGAAATTTGAACCATTAGTCTGTGCTCTTTCTTTTTCCTGTTCTTTTGTTATGTCTTAGGTGTACTTTGTGGCAATGTCGAAAATAAACAACAACAACAACAACAACAAACAAACAACAAAAAATGGAGCTTACTGATATTAAGTGCCTAAAAAAAAACACAATAAAAGACTAGGTCTAAACATAAAACGAGACAAGTTTTTAGAGGAAAAACACTAAAGTGAAACGATAAGGAAGAAGGCAGATAATAACATTCCCAGCACAGTAGCGAGAGTATTGAGGTACGTATCGATCATTTGCTCATCTGGTTGGTGCGGGTCTTTGGGGAATTCCATGACGATGAGCCAGAGTGGTTGAAAGTCACAGCCCGGGTGGGTGGTGGTAACATGATCGTCTCCCTCTGCTCGGCCGCCGTCCGCTCCTCTTCGAAGAGTAGTTTCCCTCGAGGGCGCCCGACCGAATTGGGGACTTCGACGGCGACCGAGTGAGGGAGAGGAGAGGTTGGCGGTGGCTCAGTGAGTGACTCGGAATGAGGATGGGCGGAGTTGAAGGCATGGGGGTAAATGAGGACTTTGGAGTGAGTAATGATGAGGCAGTTAGGGTTTTGGGGTTTGAAAGGAGAGATGTGGAGGTGGAAGCCATAAAAAGAGGACAGAAAGAGGAGGATATGATATTTTTTCATGTGTATTGAGGGCCAGATTTGATGATTTCAAATGAGAAAAGCTAGGCTATTCGCAGTTGGGGCTTGGGCCATGATGAGCCCACTCAAATAGGGCTAACAGTAACCGACTCAGCAAGCGTCAATTAAGGCCCTGTTGGAGAGAGCTTTGACAGCATATTGGATGCTCTCTATCAGGGGCTCTCCAGGACTTTTGAGGGAATCTTCGGTAGGAAGACCTTGCAACCATATATTAAAACCGGATTTCGAACCGGCCCGGTTTCAACGGTTCATCGGGAATTGAGATACTTAAATCGTTCAGGTACAAACTATTTTTAAAGGAAAATTGCAATCGACCCGGATGGACATGTTGAATGGCGGTTTTTTATCAACCGCCAGTAGTTTTTTAACAGGAAAAAATAAAATTTTAATTTTTACAAGTTTGACAAAAAATCTGAATTGAAGTTTTAAGTTTTTAATGTTTTTACATAAGTAATTTACGATGAATGGGTTAAAAAAAAAATATTTTATGTTAGTGCTGATTTGTTGATTAGGCCCTTTTGACTGATTTAGTGATTTTTGTGAGACAACTGTGGAAAAGTTGGTTATATCTAAATTATTTTTATTTACCAATCATTTTAATATTTTTGATTTAAATTAATATTAATTTTTATTTTACTTTTTCAGTTGTCTCGATTAGCTGAAGGACAAAAAATTAGAATCTCCATCAAACGTAACAAAAACTTTGTTCAAATCACGAATACCATTTTGCTCGAGTTAGTCAAGTTTTTATTTATTTTTTGAACTTTTTAGTTGATTTACTTATTTGATTTTTTTTTGTCTTATTTTTAGACCCTCTCAATTATAAAGACCGAAAAAATATAAAAATCTGATTACGTGGTTAAAAAGTTGATTAAAGACAAATAACTTTAAAATTAAAATAATTAAAAAATCTATATAAAAACAAGTTAGGTCAAATTGGGCTTACTTATTGATTGGTCCTCTCATTTGTCACCTATTGGGCCACGTTATGTTCGGGCTTAAGAAAGAACAAAAACAAAAAACAAATTCTGGATGGGCCGGATACTGGTGGTGCTTGGTCTCCAATCTACAGCCCTACGGTAACAAGACCTTTCCATATAAACACCACCTGCGTGGTCTTCAAGCTACACAGCCTAACCGTAGCGTTTCCTTACCTTATATACCATCTGCTTGGTCTTCAAGCCTAGCCGTAACGTAACATCCTTACCTTATACATACCACCGATTTCCTCTCATAGACAGAGAGAGAATTGATTATGTTGTTAATGGGTAGAGAGAAGTTCGACGAAGAGGTAGGAGGAGGGTACGGCGCCATCACGCGATAGCCAGTGGTTAAGTCACAGCCCGGTAGCCTGATCGTCTCCCCTCTCTCGCTGTCTGCTGCTCCTCTTCGACGATTAAGGTTCCGTCGAGGGCCGGACCCGAATTGGGGACTTCGACGGCGCCGAGTGAGGGAGAGGTGCGATGGCTCAGTGAGTTGAGTCCGTAATGAGTGGCGAGTTGATGCATGAGGTAAATGATGGCTTTGTGGCGTGAGTATGATGAGGCTGTTAGGGTTTTGGGGTTGAAAGGAGAGGATGTTGCAGGTGGAAGCCATTGCAAGGGGGGAGAGAGAGAGAGAGGGATTATGCTATGGCTTAGGGCAGGGCCCTGATGAGACCACTTCAAATAAGGCTAAGTACCGACTCAGCAGCGTCCAATTTTAAGGCCCTTTTTGGAGAGAGCTTACAGCATATTGGAATGCTGTCGATCAGGCTCAGGACTTTTAGGGAATCGTGGTCGGAAGAGACTTGCAAACAAACTGGTAATGATCCATCATCTCTACAATCAGAAGATTTGTGATCACAATAGAAACCCAATACTGAAAAAATAATTATAGAATCATTAACAATAGAAAGCAGAGGAAAATTAGAATTAGTTTGGTTTCTAAAACAAGAGAGAGAGGAGTTGTTTTGGTTTTTATTTAGTGTTGATTTTGGCTAAACCCTTTTGACTGCTTTTAGTTATTTTTTGTTGACGACTGTGAAAATTGGTATTATATCATTTTGGTCTTTTTAATTTTTTTATTCAAGAAGTTTATTTTTTTGATTTTAGTATTATTATTTTACTTTTCAGGTTGTCTCGTTAGAGGGAGGAAAAAAAATTCAGAATTCTCCCTAAACTTCATTAATAGGTTCATATACTTGTTTTTTGAAAAATATCAATTGTAAACCCCAGAATTTTGGTTTTCTATTTAATTACTTATTGGGTCGGGTTGTTTGATGGATGGGCGGATCTGGTGGTGCTTGGCTCCCAAGCTACAGCCTAACGGTAACATACCTTTCCATATAAACGCATCTTGCGTGGTCTTCAAGCTAACAGCCCTAAACGGTAACTTCCTTACCTATAAAATACCATCGATCATTCTTACCTATAAATACCATCGATTTCTCTCAGAGAAGAGAGAGACTGTTATGTTTTAACTGGGGGGTCGAGAGGAGAAAGACAAAAGAGGTAAGGAAATATGTTTCTCTATGCTGATGTATTGTCTGTGGAAGCGTCTTTTGAATTCGTGTATCTTATTGTTATGTTGGATCAATTTGCAGATGAGTATGATCGATTAATCGTGAGGCGATCAAGTCCACCAAATTGGATTTTGGGCACCCCAGGCAAACATCATTACAATTCACAAATGATAACATATTGCGTAAATCTTTGGAAGTACATTGTTTACACTATTTCCTAAAACTAGTGACATTATGTTTATTAATTTTTATATCTTTAAATCAGGGGCAGAAACCAGAAACCATCCATCCCCAGACCTATATCCGTGGAGGAATTCCGCTCCTACACGCTGATTCAAAATCCTCAAACACCAATATCCCTAATAAAGAGTTAAACTCAGAGCTGCAGGAAACCCTCCATTCCCCTCTTCTCAGTACCGCTCTGCGGCTGCATTAAAATCGGTCCTAACAGAATCCAAGCCTCGACCCCAATCATCCCTTGGATCCATCTCAATCTCCCCAAAGGGGCCCTCCTTATCGTGTATTGTATAACTGTATCCCTCTCAATTCTGTTTTTTTTTTTGTGGAGTAGACTGCGTTATCCTTCTTGCGTTTTAGGAATTCACTGATCTGTTTTCCTTGTTCTATTTTTGATAGGAAAGTTTTGGTATACCTGTTTAGTTTGAGGCCCAATCTCATCACTGAAAAATTAATTTCCGATCAATTGGTTCTTCCTTCTTGGTAAAATCTGCAAAATGTTACACAATTTTTGTTTCTTTGCAACTCTCTCTCATCCAATTCAGTGGGTGTGCCTGATGCCCCCAGGCGACTTGGATTGGATACATTTTTAAAGCTATACAACAAGGTAGAAATATGGAATTTGACCTCAAATTTATATGTGTTGTTGGCCATTTATGTTTTTCTTTTGTCTATCATTGTATCATGATTGGCTGTTATGACTTGCATGTGTCATCTGCATCTT
>VIGQ01001442.1:35000-40000 GCA_009663005.1 Actinidia chinensis | reverse complement strand
AGAGAGAGAGAGTTCTCTTTTAAATTCTACTGCAGACTCAAACCGCGCGAGACTGGTTTTCTTGATAGAGGAATCGTAACCGCCACGAGGACTCAAGATACGGGGGAGAATCTGTGCGGTCTTCATACGTGAAGTCATTTGTTTGCCAATGTACGCGTGCCACCGTGTCGATTTTGGACTTTTTAATTGCCAAAATTACAAGACTGTAACTTTTAACGGGGAAATTCAAATCAGTGACCTAGTTTAAGTAAATTCGCCTGTTGTACGTATAAATGTATAATACACATCAGTACGAATAATGAAAAAATCTTGTGTTTTTTGTTTAATTTTAAAAGATAAAATAAATACGTATTTTTTAAAGTATTTGAATGAAACATATTTTATTTATAGTAATAGGAATCATCCCTAAACATCTTAATCGACAATTAATCTCTCTCTTAAAAATATATGTATTGCCAAATTTTTTATCTCGGGTTTTTATTATAACACGTATCATAATCGTATCAACTATCATATGAAATTTTCTATTTTTATTTTTTATGCCATTTTTTTATTAGACTTTTCAACTAAAAACCAAATTATATCTATACATATACGAATCAGTTTTTTACCCATACCGTATTTTACTAACCATGATCAGTGATACTACAAAAAAATATATATATTGTTGATTTTAGGATTTAATTGTTAATTAAAAACGAATCAGTTTTTTACCCGTACCATATTTTTCCGACCGTATGTTACTAACAATGATCAGTGATACTACAAAAAAATATATATATAATAATATATATATTGTTGATTTTAGGATTTAATTGTTAATTAAAAACTAAGAAGTGGATCGAGGATCACACTCACACTACATGAAAGCTATGTATAATGTGGTTCACTTTATTCATAAGAATTTTTGGTGCTCCAAGTACTCATTCGGCTAATATTAATTTGGTGTATATAAACACTTTAAAATATTTATATTCAATCGATGTGGGACTTTCAATAGTAGCAACTTTGAGGAATAATTTCTCCATTCATCCTTTTACCCGTTTTGAGCAAATGAATACACTACGGTTATTTTCTCGCAGAAGAGAATCCATTTTACACACGATTCAATACTTTCGATAAACGAACTCACTAAAAAAAATTAGGTTAAAATCAGCTCAAAATTTAACTTTTTTCCAACATTAATTTCCTTCAAATCAGGTTGGGGTCTATTCGGTAAGAATCAATGAACTTGTCATTTTTCTTTTCTCCATTGGAATCTACTAGCATACTCCCGTGCTATTCACATATAATTATAGAGATAAAAAGTAAAAATAAAAAATCCATTAATTAAATAAAAAAATAGAGAAAAAATTAACGTTTTTTAATTATTTGAATTTGTTTGCATAATTTTTATTTGAATCATTCATTTTGGAAGACAAAAAATATACATATGTTTTTTTTCTATGGTAATAAATTTTTTTATTTATAGAAAAAATAATTTCTTGTTCAAAATCATAAATTCAGGAATTTCTTTTTTCGGATAGATTTGAGCTTAGTCAAAGTATTATTTTCTTTAATTATTTAATTAAAACTCAAAAATTTTAATAAATTTGCATGATGACATGACTCTCAAAGAATAATTTTTGGCTAAAATTTACTCGACGACGATAATATATAACATAAATAAGTATAGTTTTGACTTGGATTTTATTTTTTTGGAAATCATATATTTTAGATCAATGTTGTGTTTAAAATAATTAATAATATTTTTTGTGAACTTTCTCAAAGTTATAAAAAAATATATATAACTGTAATATACTATTATTGGGATAGCTTCTATTTGAACAAATTATAATTAAAATATTATTAATCTACTTTCTATTGAAATGATAATTTATTTTATATTGATTTGAAAATGAAAGTCAAATAAATTATATTAAGATATCGTTAAATTACTTTCCATATAAGATATTTGTATTATTTAAAAAGGAAGTGAACGGAGTTCTCAGATGGGTCCTAGTAAAAAATTATTGTATAATAATATATATAATAACAAGTTGACGTACGCGTTTCTTGAACGTTCTTTAGATATTTTAGTGTCCAAATTGGGTTTAAGTCAAATCTGTCATTTTTAGTAATTTTTATATTTCCTTGATTAGTTAGATACAATTAGGAATTTTCCTTATTAGTTAATTCCTAGCATAGCCATGAGTTCTTCTCATTGATTAATTATGTCTGATTTTAAAAGTTTTTAGTCTCCAAGACTATTGAATAAGGATTATTAAGTGTACATTCAATTTCGTTGATGCTTACTGCATTTAACATTGCTATCGTTCCAGAATTTGAATTAATTTTTTTTAAATTTTTTAATAAATGGTTTAAGATTTTACATTGAAATAATGAGATTTTCACACTCTCAAGTACATTTGAACCATTGATTTTGAATTCTAAAAAAATTTTATAGCCCAAATTATGGAACTGTTAGTTTTTTTCAATTGCATTTTTAGGGTGATTAATACAATTTACTGTGGATGTAACACTAACTTTAACCAAACTAGTCTAAAACTAAGGCTCCGTTTGGTAATACTTAAAAACTAAATTTTTTTAAACTTGCTAAAAAAAAATCCAAGATTTCTTTTATTTTTTTTGCTTTTCTGGCTTTACTTTAGCTAAAAATAAACAAAAAACAAAAACGCTAATTCTTTCTGACTTTTTTTGTTTATAAACTTAAAAAAAGTCAGCCAATAAATTAATACCAAACAGAGCCTAAGTCACATAATTCTCATCAAACCCATGCGGCTCTAGCATCCAATTCTCAAATTGCAAATTTACCCTAAATTCAGGTTGAATATGCCAATTCTATTTTAGTATTGACACTTTTGCATTTCCGCTCTTGCTCAATCACCTCGTTTTCGTTTTGTGTGACTTAGGTCTAAATCGTTACTTACTAAACCGTTGTTTATCATTTTGACTGATCGAATACTATAGCTAGCGATATCCGATGCTATACAAACTTATCTTACCCCATGCTACTCATTTGTTGGCAACATTGAGCAAAATACAGAGTCTATGTCCCAATTTGACTCAATCATGACTTAAATTCTGGAGTTTCTTAGGTTATGTTTGGATGACAGAAATTTTAAAGGCGAATGAGAACGCTATTATTAGTTTCCTGATTTCACTATTTGGATGTGGCAGAAATGCTAATATGAATCTCTATCTCTCATTATAGCAAGAATAAGATCTCATGCTGAGCGATGTGATTCCTTCACCCATCTCCAACCTCATGTAGAGGAGTCAAATTATTTTTTAATTATGCCTTCAACTAAATCTAAGTCTATCAATACAACACCACGTTACTATATTATAATTACTTTAAAAATCATAAATAAATTATCTTTTAATTGTTTTTATTCATGATGTTTTGAATTATTTTTCTCTTTAGTAAAATTTTTTCATTTTCATTTTACTATTTGTCTTAATTAAAAAAATTGAAAAAATAAAAAAAGTTCATAATTTTTTTTCTTACAAAAAAGATAATAAAATCTAAATTAATCTAAATATATTTTTTAGATGATTATTTTTACAATCCATTAGGAATAATTTTTTTCTTTAGTTGCTTTTTGATAAAAAAAAATATGTTTTTTACTTTTACGATTTTTTTTAATTAAGTCAACCCGAAAAGTAAACGATATTAATTAAAAAATAAAAAACAACATCTAAAATAAAAAATAATATAAAAATTCAATTTATTCTAAATAGGACTGAAAAAAGTATTTTTGAAAAAGTATTTAAAAATCAATTGCATTCCTATATATTTCAAATGGCTAAACCAAGCGCTTGAATGAAATCTAAAAATTTTTCCCTAATAAGATTCTTGAAGACACCAAACACCCGAATAAGATTACACATGTATCACATTGCTCGGAATAAAATTTCTGAAAATAAATTCTCATTCTAATTCTAATTCCTACCATCCAAACGCAACCTTAAAAGAGAACATGACCGAGCTCAAGTCTCATCTTGGTCAATCGCTATAAGGGCTCATTTGGCTGGAGGATATGGGAGGGAAAACCTTTTTAGATGGAATAACTTTTAGAGAGGATAACTTTTAACTTTTTTGGATACTTTTTTAGAATGGTTTGATAAAGGTGGAGAACGAGAAGGAAATATTTAAAGAAACAAAAATATAAAATTTTGATATTAAAAATATAATTTTATTCTCTCTCTATATATAAAACCAAATTATACAGTTTGTTTTCTCTTTATATATTTTTTTTCTATCCCCACCCTCTTATCCCTCCGGATAACTTTTAGTTAGGGTCAGACTACCCAAAAATTATCTGCCTCTATCCTCTCCGGGGCATAAATTATCCCATCCATATCCGCCAGCCAAACACCGAAGGGAAAATATTATCCGGGTAGAAAAGTTATCCCATCCAAATTCGGTAGCCAAACGACACCTAAGAGTTGAGCCCAAGTGTGACTAGCCCTAAAAGAGAACAAACCAAGACCAGGTCTGCTATCTTGGTCAGGTCTAATATTTCTACCATACTTCTCTTAACCATTGCAAATTAAGAAATACCAATTTCACAGAGTGCAATTATGCTTGGATGGATAAACATCCCCCATTACCCGATTGGTAAAATTAATGGAACATTTCTTTATGGGGGGGGGGGGGGGGGGGGGGGGGGGGGGTGGGGGTGGGGTTCGTTAGATAGGTGAATTTGAAAGGAATTTTAAATTCTTATCCTAATATATGATTTAGTTGGTTTGTGGAGAATATACCAAATGATTTTAAATAAAGGCAAATTACTCATTGAATTTCGAGAGCAAAATGAAAAAATTTCAAATAACTCTAAATATGCATAATTCGAGAAGTCCCTCTATCTCCCCAACCAGAAGTGAAAACTACTGTTATAAACAAATTTTGTACAACAGTGTACACATTGTGAACGACGTTGTTTTTTTTTCCGAATCAATGCAAACACATCGTTTCCATTTAGCCGACTTCGTTT
>VIGQ01001442.1:12500-20000 GCA_009663005.1 Actinidia chinensis | reverse complement strand
GCTCCCCCCTGCCTAAGTGGTTGTGCCAGGAGGTCTCAGGTGGAAGAAAGAATCCGTGTCAGGAAAGAATGAGGGTTGAAGGAGAGAGCTTGAATGGATTCACTGAAGTGGTGCTTGCACTTGCAGTATTTTTTGGCTCTCTCTCACTTCGCATCCTACACACGTTGTTTAGGCATAGGTCAGGTTTTGCCAGGAAACTCAATGGAAGAAAGAACTGAGTGTTATGAAAGAAAGGGTTGAAGGAGAGAGCTTGGCACATTCACTGAATTCATCCTTGCCACTTGCCACATTTTTGCTCTCTCTTTTCTCTCTCTCAGTTCGATATCCTTTCACTGAACCTAAATTCCAATTGAACCAAATCCGATGGAACTGGGCGGTCGAACTACAACAACCGCCGCCTCACTCGCCGCTTGTAGTCCTCACGGCTCACATCAGCTCTATACGCTCTTATCAACATTCTCTAAAACCCAATCCGTATGGTTGAGGTTTGCAAGATTTAGTGTAACATCAAGGATGTTCTTGACATGCTAAAACGAGAAAGAAGCACAGAGAACAAGGATAAACTAATCAAGCATCGTCACCTCCCTGTGTTGCTCCTTTAGGATTAACACGCGCCGCCTGTAGACCCCTACTTTCAATCATCTCCATACTCCTCTTATCACCATTCTCTAATACCCACCCTGCATGGTGTCGGTTTGTAAGGTTGAGTGTAACAACAAGGATGTTCCTGATCAGCATAAAATGGGAAAAAAGCACCAGAAGAACACGGGAAAACTAAATCAAGCAATCTCAACCTCCTTTCTTGCTCTTTTCAGTACAAAACAAAAAAAAAATTAAAAAAAAAAGATTACAGTAACACGCACCCTCACGTCCGGCTTTAATTCCCCTACTCCAATCATCTCTAGTACACCTCTATCACATTCTCTAAAAACCAAACCCTGCATGGTGTTAGGTTTGGCACAAGGTTGAGTGTAACAACAAGGATGTTCTTGACCATCATGATGGGAAGAAGCACCATAAGAATCATGGGGAAACTAATCAAGCAATCGTACCTTCTACGTTGCTCATTCAGGAGTACAACACCAACCCTCACGCGCCTGTAGATCTTACTCCATCACTCCAGTACTTTCTCTTACAACATGCTCTAAATCCTAACCTTACCCGTACGTACCAATTGGCCCTATCAAAGCCCAAGCCCAAGGCCTGAGCCACCGGGGTTTGACCATGTGCTTTCTGCTAAGCTCGCTGACCCTAAGCCACGGAGGTGCTTACAATCCCAGTGTGGCCTATGCTGGCTGTGTCTATACAGTTATTTAGAATAATCGAAAATATAAAATTATATCTAACCAAAAAATATTGCAATATTAAAAAAACCTCAAACATTCAAAAACAAAAAAAATAATGGCTCCCACCCTGAAGTTGTTTGTGCAAGAGGTCTCATGTTAAGAATAACTTGTGTCAGGAAAGAAGAGGGTTGAAGGAGAGAGTTGGAATCGATTCAGTGAAGTGGTCCTTGCACTTGCAACAAGTTAGGTTGTGCCAGGAGATCTCAAGTCGAAGAAAAAACTTAGTGTCAAGAAATAAGAGGGTCGATGGAGAGAGCTTAGGCTCGATTAACTAAAGTTGTCCTTGCTTTTGCAACAGTTTTGTGCTATCTCTCTTTCTCACTTCGCTATCCCTGCACGTTGTTCAAGTAGTGGGTCAGGTTTGCCAGGAGAACTCAAGTGGAAGAAAGAACCGGGTGTCAAGAAAAAAGAGTGTTGAAGGAGAGAGCTTGGGCACGATTCACTGAATTCGTCCTTGCACTTGCAGCATTTTTTGCTCTCTCTCTTTTTGTTATCCTCTCATTTTGAACCTGAATTCCAATTGAACTCCGATGGAGAACTAGGTGGTTGAACTATAACACCACCCGCCTCATGTGTTGTTAGTTATCTCCTACTCACATCAGCTATAGTTACGCCTCGTATCAACATTCTCTAAAACCCACCTGCATGGTGGTGAGGTTTGCAAGATTAATGTAACAACAAGGATGTTTCTTGACATGCATAAAACGGGAAAGAAGCACCAGAAGAACATGGAGAAAACGAAATCAAGCAATCCACCTCCTGCGTTGCCCTTCAGGATTATAGAACCATGCGCCGCCTGTAGACCCCTACTCTATCATTTCTAGTATGCCTCTATTCCCATTCTCGAAAACCCCAACCCTGCATGGTATAGGTTGTCAAGGTTTGAGTGTAAGAACAAGGATGTTTCCTGACTCACATATAAATGGAAAGATGCACAAGAACATGGGGAAACTAAATCAAGTCATCTCATCTCCCTGCGTGCGCTTTTAAGTACAAAAATTATGCCCTCATGCCTCGCCTATATTCCCTCCACCTACTCTCATCCTCTAGAACACTCTTATCACATTCTCTAAAAACCCAAACCCTGCATGGTTAGGTTTGCAAGGTTAAAAGTTTAAAAATAGATGTTCTTGACCACATAAAACGAGAAAGAAAGCACTAGAAGAACTTGGGTAAATAAATCAAGCACTCACACCTCATTACGTTGCTCTTTCAAGAGTACAACACCACGCGTCTCACACCCTTACTCTCATCATCTCCAGTATGCCTCTTATCAACATTTTCTAAAACCCTAACCCTAACCCTTACGTACTAATTAACCCTATCAAAGTTTGAGAACAAGACTTGAGCCCCCCTGGGTTGACCCTGGAGCTTCTGCTAGCTCGTTGGCCCATAGCCACGGAGGTGCCTACGATCCCAGTGTGGCCTATGCTCATCACCTGGCGGCGATCTATAAAATTATTATAGAAGAACCAAAAATATAAGATTATTATCAAACGAAAAATATTTTGTAGCGTTGTAGTAGTTCATATGGTATTAAAGCCTTCGTAATAGGGCTCTAGTGACTCTAGTCCAACCTTCAACAGTCTTTATCTGCTTTCTTTGACCTTTGACAACCTTTAACAACCATTGCCTACCTTTTGGCAAGTCTCTCGACTCCAACACTTCTTGCCTCTCTTACTTGATTATTCATTTGTTATGATACAACACTACCGACTTCAGTCTTTGCTTTAGACTTTATCTATTTTCTTGGTTGCTTTCCTCAGTTTGTTATTGCTACTGTTATTGCCGTTGGTTGCTTAGTGGATTAATTTATCAAACAATGTCAGAAGATAAATTTGCATGCGTCAGCGTTAAGATTGAAAAGAAGTAACTACTCTTATTGGTCTTTGTCTGAGAATTCGATGTGGTAAAGGAGTGTGGACATGTGGCTTGTACCACCTTCTCGCTCAAGATACTAAGTAAGAAGATGATTTATGTACCATCCTTGTTGACGTGGCACCAAGACACACACATATCTTACTTGGTTTCATAACTCCTGCGACAAGTATAGGTATGAACTTCTATAGGTTCAATACTGGGCAAAAAGGTGTGGGATTATTTAAAAGAGATTATCTTGAATCCAATTTCGCTAGGAGCCATATGAACTAGATATGTCTATTCATCATGCTACTCAGAATTGGAATCTATTGAGAGTTTTTACAATGAGATATTGATACTCTGTGCGATCAACTAACAACTCTCATGTAGCCTTTTGAATTTACAGTTCATTAACAACTCAATATGGTATCAAGAGAAACAACAATTGGTATAGTTTCTCATGGTGCTCCATAATCAATTTGAACTTTTTCGTGGGGCTGGGGCTATTTTACATCAGTTTCTTCTATCGTCTGTTGATACAGTGTTATGATAACTTATTGCTGAGAAAACCTAGTTCAAGGTGGCACACATTGCGCTACAGTCTTAGTTTATTTTTGCTACTCCATCGCATCAATGCTTGTTGCCTACTCCAGCATCTCATTTGATTTAGCTCATAGGAAATCCTAAGCCAATGTACTACAATGAATGAGTGTAACTTCTGTTGTCGAAAAAGGCATTGGAAGCTTGCCTTTCCTAAGCGCCCACAATCTAAGGGGTGTAATCATTTCTCATATTTGACCACTATTAGCATCCCCCGACAATAGCCTGATGGGCTCCTGTTGCCTATGTAGCATCTACCACAAGTTTGAGTAGTTTCAGTCTTTCCAAAAATGGTTCTTCACATGCTTCTCTTTCTGCTATAATTAAACCACTCGTCAGGTTCCTTAACCATTTTGGGGGGGGGGTCAAGCGTATATCCCACCACATGGAATTTTGACTTTGGTTATTCACACCATATGACATCTGATACTATTTATCTTAGTTACTATATTTCCTCCCTCTCTCCTTTAATGTTTATTGCCACTGGGTCATCTATGCATGTCATTCTATTGGTTCTATGTCCTATGTACTTCTTCTCCTTTATCTTTCCTTTCCTCCATATATTTTATATTCATCATTTATCTCTTATCCCCCTCATCTCTGTTATTCAACTGGGGATTTCCAATTTTGATGTCATATTCTGTAATATCCGCGACCATTAATTGTTTTTTTTTTTTTTCAGAAATAGAAATTATGGAATTATATTTAAGTCATTTATACTTCTGGGGGTTAAAGTTAAAGTTTATAACTTGTGGGATAAAATTTAATATTACATTTAGATATGTATTACTTGAAAAACTGGAGTGACAAAGTGTGATTTGCAAAATAAAACTTGGAATGGGACAGATGCCTCTCTCTTTCGGGTGGAAAGAGAAGAGTGGGTGCATGTGTGATGATGTGTGGGGGAAATGGGGGTTTACACAATGTTTTAAGGAAGAGAAATGAAAGAGAGGGAAAGCTAGACGAAATGAGAGAGGCGGAGAGAGCGAGAGGAGAAGGAAGATAGGTTCTGCTCAATTTGTTTTTCTAAGGTTATTCAATTTCTTCAATTCCTTAGTAGTTTTCTTCTAAATAAACCCGAAAAATATTGCATCTATATATCTTTTTTTCAAGATCAAAATTTGAATAGAAAGAAATTGTGTATTAAGCTCGACAGTCAACCGTATTATGAATCATAAATTTTTCATATGATGTCCGAATTACAAAATTTAAGTTTCATTAAGAAAAGATCTTAAAATTATCTACAACTTTTATTTACACTCTCTCTTTCAATTCATCTCTAAGTGATGCGAAATTTAGACTGTAATAGAAATTCCAAACTGGAAAAAAAATAAATAATAGTTGAATAGAAACTTTAACGAATTTTGGAAAATAGTTAGCATATGTTCGAAAATCTACATATTTTATAATGTGATACATTATATGTATAGGGCGCTAATTATTTAATTTCATAAATTTATGAAATGATTTTAATACCCAATATTTATAAACTAAAACTACACTGGCTTCAGTAAACTTATGTCAGAAATGTGAAGTTTCATAATTTCTTAAAATTAGTTAAATAGTTTTAGAATTTATAATAATTTTTACTATAGATAAATATATGTGTCTAAGTCATGTTTTTTATAAATTATAGAGGGTTCAAATTATCTCGGAGAGTATTTGTCAAAATTATAAACCCGAGATACTGAAGAAGGAATTCTGTTGCAGAAACTTAAGCGTTAAAGAATTTTGAATAGTTATATAGTGTATAAATAAATATAATTTTAACCGTAGATACATATATGTGTCTAATCTGTTGTGTAAAAGTTTCAGAGTTAAACTATAACCTAGAATTGTTATAAAAATTCTAAACCGAGCTACTGACAGAAAAATCTGTGGCAGAAACTGAAAGCTGTTAGAAGAATTTTTGAAAATAGTTAAGTAGCGTAATAAATATATAATAATTTTTACTGTAATATATATATGTGTCTAATATGTTGTGTAAAAGTTTCAGAGTAAAATTATAAACCGAGAATTTTTATAAATTATAAACCGACTGACTGTCTGAAACATAGTATAAACAAATTTTGTATAAAGTTATTCGAATTATAATAAATTCTAACTTAGAAATTTCTAATTTAGTATATTAATCCATAGCCACGAGACATTAATCTAACATTATATATTAAACTTTAGGACCCAAACGAATAACCCTCAACTAGCATACGAGTGGATACGAAGAAGGCGTAGAATACGCATAAGGTGAGTCCTTGTTATATTTTACTTACTTACAATTGTTTTTGATAATGATAGCCTTGTTGTATGTTTTAAACTGATATTTTATTTTGAAAACATGCTATTTTTTTATTGTGCATGAAATGTGACATGCATACTTTGTGAAAATATGAATTTTTAGACGACACATGGTTTCTAACGGTGGCCCCGACGCTAGGGAAAAAGAATAAGAGGGTATGATGGAAATAAGGAGATCATTGCCAGATGATTTAGGATGATATCATGCCATTTAATATTATTGGGGTCGCTCCCTAATTCCTGGTGAGCGTTGCGGGATGTGTGTCGAAGTTGTCAATTGATATGATTTATGATTTTACTATGATGATATCAGGGAAATTTGGCAATAGGTGAGCCAATGGTTGAAACACATGATTGACAAATGAAAAATATATTTTTAAGTATAAAATGATTTGATGTTGTTATACTTTCTGGGCACTGTATGTTTAATATAACTTGACTCACACTAGCTAGTGCTTAAGACGTAGTCGTACGTAACATTTCAGGTATGAGAACGAGTGAACGCAATTGAAGTGCGGGTGACCCTATGTTTACTGTGGAAGGCCTATACTATAAAATCAGTATAAGATGATAAATCTGAATGTTATAGTTTTTTTAAGATTGTGACCAAATACTATGGATAAAAATTGTGGTTGCTCATATTTTATTCAGGATGAATGTAAGAGTATTTGTATAATTAATGTATACACATCAGGCTCTGGTCATTTTGAATTATTTTTCGCATGATTTATTGTATTCAAGTAATTAACTTGAATAATTGAAAATCCCTAAACTATTGAGAATAGGCCTTAAGTATGGGATCTCTTGGCCGTCACGATGGTACCAAAAATAAAGGTGTACCCCACATGTATAATTGGTTGGGTCGTGCATATTACTTTGTCTGGTTTTTTTTATGATGGATCGAAGTCCACAAAGCAGATTGGGACTGAGCGTAGAGTTAGCATCCTATGTGTTTTGGCGTGGTCCACTTTCCTCAATTGCGCAATCTACTTTTATCGATCTTCATATTTTCGTTAGATCAATATTCTTATCTCTTTTTTGAACTTTGACCATTCTAACTGGCCATGATCTAGTGAACGACTAAAGTTTTAAATAAAACTAGTATTTTGGGTAATGCTTTATTTTGAAATATTTTTAAATGCAGTGATTGTAAATTTGATAAAATAATTGCTTTACCTTTATAGCAGTTTTATATCTTCTTCTCCTTTTTCTGTTGGTACATACTCATCTTTAGAGGCCTTTGTCGATTGTTTAAAGGTGATTCACTTGTATTATGTGTCCTTTGTTGATAATTTTAGTCGGTTCACTTGATTATTAATGACATGTAAGTTTTGATTTTTTTATATTTATGATTCCGTTCATAACATGGGTTCAGACCTTTTATTCATGGTCAAATTTT
>VIGQ01000974.1:17500-22500 GCA_009663005.1 Actinidia chinensis | reverse complement strand
TAGAGTTTTATAATCTAAAAAACAGATAAAGATTAAACGTCAGATAAACAATAATTGTAACTACATTAAAATCAATTGGAAAGTTACGTCTATCCTTGCATCAAATAGTAGTTAAATTGACAAACACCTGTAATTTCCGAAAGCATGCAATATTACTAATCTTACACGGTCTTGAATCCTGCATACGTCAGAAGCCGTCGAGACACAAATATTCACATGACCCCGCAAGCAGCAAGATCCGGCAAGAACCCCAACCGTGAGATTTTCCAGCCCAAGCTCCAATCGTAAAGATCGCAAGCTTCCCTCGTGGAAGCGAGCGACCAATCAGTCAGCCCGCTTCCCATACGCATTGCAGAACGCCAGGTGGTGCAAAAGATATAGATTACCAAGATAATGTACCACTTCGCTTAGGGAAGTATGTGGGGAAGAGCTGCGATCGAGATAGCCGCGATCGCCACGTAGCCCTCCCGGGTTTTTGCTCAGCCATGTTGTATTTTGTCTTTCAGAAAGAGTCGGGTCCTGAACCCTGTCGTCGTAAGACAAAGTAGATTAGATTGTTGCATCAGGAGAGGCGCGATCGGCCAGAGGGAGATGTTCCGGCATCTCTTTTGGCTGCGGAGCTGGCGAGACAAGCCTACAATTGTTTTGCTGAGAACTTTGAGGATTGTAGAGCCCATCTCCAATACTCTTGGCAATGGCAATGAAAACCTATTCAGGGACAAATTCAGGGTTTGGATTTGGGGGTTCAACATAATATGCAACCCTTAGCTGAGAAAATTTGAAGTACATCATTTTTATGCTATATCAATCTTCAATGTTGAATGATGTGTAACCTTGCTAGAAACTGAGCTAAGATTAATAATTTTCTCAGATATTTTTGAAATCGTATATACAATAGGGGTGCAAATCAACTATCATTTAGGGTGTGTATGTTGAACGCTGAAAGTTATGATTATTATATGTTATTGCCATCAGAAGCTTTTTTATTACACTGAGACATTCAACACTCATTTGTTGTAGACAAAAAAAGAGTCACAATTTGTTATGCCACAAATACGCCTTTACGTTTTAAAAGAACAAAACTCCTGTAACCCACATGGTCACAATAACTTCACGATAATAAAAATAAAAAGTAAATAAATCACTCCACATAATCAGTTCTACTTAAATACCATATTCAAGCACACACGTGGCATCCACCGCTAGTGGGATGCTAGACATACCTCAATTTTGATAATTTAAGTGATTCAGATATAAGAATTCTGACAGTAGAATCATTAACATAGTATATTCGTGTAGGTAGGGGACTTATTACCCTGTACACCTTGGATGCCATGGAGGCTGGTGGAGCTGGGGTCAGTGTACCAATCACCTGTCTCTTTTCTATGAGAGGCCACATTATTCCCCATGACAGAATGGATCCAACTAACAGAGATCTTTTTATAATGTATGGGCAGATCATCCCCACCCCAACATATGTAGCTGATAAATTGACTGTAGTAACCTGTTTTTTTCATCACAGTACAGATCATTGCTTACATTAAGGTAATCAAAACTTTTTAAGTACATAATTTGGCACCACATTTTAATACCATCTGAGATGTCACCTTGAACGTTTCCCATCATACGTAGTAGGGCTTCTTTTCGATTATATTAATGGTGTATTTCGTATATGACCACAGGAAAAAGAATTGTTCCTACCTGTTCTCAAGGCTTTGAGCCAAAGTTGGGGGGGCAAAGGTATTCAAATCCACAGCCATCCCCAACCATGAAGAACCATTGGAAGAAGCTCCCACAAAAAGCGAAGGAGAAGAACTTCCCAGCGTAAATTCACTTGTTTTCTATTGCAAATGAATCCAATTTTATCATTGTTTAGCTAACACATATAAGGTGTTCCTCTGTCTGTGTAAATTGTGTGTTCATAAACAAGACAGAGAGAGTACTGGGCTAGCTTGGCTCCCTGAGGCGTATGGAAACCTGTTATAAGATTGAGCAGTGCAGTGCCAGCTTGGGTAATGTCAACTTGTAGTCTATATCATAATCTGACAACCCAATTCACAAATTGAAATTAGTTCTTTGACAAATCAATCAAATGAGTATATGGCTTGGGTGATTCTAAACGCATGGGTGGGTGTATTGAAAAATTCTGGGGGTGGCATTAGAATCACTTCTATTCTGTGGGTTCAACTTCTATTGTTTGGGCCACTGATCTTTGTTTTTAAATACACTTTTTTTCCCTAAGTTTGGAGCAATTTTCACTTAAGCCCTTAGAGAAAAAAAATCCCAAATTTGTTTGACAAACAAAAGTTATGAACCCAGATCCAGAAAACAGGCGAAACCCCCGCTTAAGAACATCACCCAAACCATAAAAATCCACCCCCAGTGACCTTTCCATAACAGCCCCTCCTATCTGCTGCCCTCCCGACCCTCAATCCTTCCAACAACCCGCCGTCAGCTGCAGATCAGCATCCCCAATCGTCCGTTGATTTTCCAATGCCGCTTAACCGACCCCCGTCGACCGATCTTCCATGGCCATTATAACAAATAGTTTGTTCATCGGGGTTGAGTCCGACGTCCGGTCGTCGTGGATTTTGTTATCCCGACAAGCCCTAAATTTCCGTCTGCAATCTCTCCTCCTCTCCTCTCTCTCCCTGTAACCATATATATATTGCGGCGTTTTTTAAATTACATGGGTTGGGCTGGTCGGACTTTGATAATTGCCATGGGCCTGGTGCACCAAGTGATAAGTTTTAAGTGTAAGGTTCACCATTGGTCCCCTATAGTTTTTGACATACATGCATTTTTGGTCTGTATCGTTTCGATTTAATAACTAGTTTCATAACCTTACAGTTCAATATCATTTCCAATAAGAGCCCCGACCAATACAATGTTTAGAATTTAAACAAAAAGTAAGAATGGAACTCACATAGAAATTCTAGGAGGGTAGGTTTACAACCATTGGCCTGCGTATTTTGACTTAAGTTTCACTTTCGTCACTACCAATGGGCGATGGGAATTTTCATGCCTTGTTTTTCATTCAAAGTGTTAACGAGTAATTGGATAGGAATACATTGGAATTAGATTGAAACAATAGGGTTATACTTATTAAATTAAACTCTAGAGACCAAAGGAAAAGCTTGGTCAACTTCAGACCATTACTGAACTCCCGCTAGTTTTTAAAGTTGAGAAAATGCCTCTATACACAGTAAAGTGGAGAATAATGAATACTTTGAGGGGGAAAGTGTGATTAATCTTATATCAATTTTTACAACCAAACAGTGTTTTCACCCGGTGAAATCACTGATTCAATGGTTTTACTAGTTTCAATCACCGGTTCAATCGATTTTTTTATAATTAATAAATATAAAAAATATATTAAATTAAAAACTATTTAAAATTGCTCAATAATTACACTTCATATAACTTCATAACTATAGTCAAATTCAAGATAAAAAATGACTACAAACCCGTACTGGGCACTCCATTTCGCTCGGTTACCACACTAAGTAAAGTTCGAGCCAAAATATAAATAAAATACATCAAAAATCCTAAAACATTTGAATATGATTGGTTTCCATATATAATCCCTTATTTTACTCATAGGGTAAACAATATTTAGTGGCCAGAAATAACATTTATCTATGACTAATAGTGAAATTTTTGGTTCAAGACAGAGTGTTCCCAATCATGCCATTGTGCATGAAAGAAAGGCAGAAGTGCAAACATTGTCTAAGCATCCAATGACTCAAAAGTTAATCCAAACAAAATTCTTCCCATGGAAAAGGATTCCGCAACATATATACAAAGATAAAAATACTGTTTTACTCAGGCAAAAGAAAAACAAAACAAGAAAAGAAGTTCAAGGATAGGAAGACAAAGAACTGACCTTTGAGATTTTTCCCCACTTATAAAGAAATCGAATACAGAACCATCCTGTCCAAAATTATTTTTGAAATGAAAACTAACTCAAGTGCCCAGAATCTATATTTACATCTACTATGTATTGCGTGAGAGCGAGAGAGGAGAGAGGACAGAAGAAGGAGAGAGAGTCGTCAGTCGTGAGCATGAGGAGAAAAGTCTAATCTTTTATTTTTTTTATCAAAATACCAAAATCGAACATAGGGGACTCCCCGTAAAGAACAATAATAAATTGGGGCAATTACGACATTTTTACTCAATACAAAACTCTCCGTTCACCGTTTTTCAAAAAATTTGGACGGTTCTTTCTTCCATTTAAAGCGGTTCATTATACAGTTTCGGTAAAATATAAACTGAACTGGTTTGAGGTTTCGGTTCCCCATTTAAACTGCCGATTCGGTTCGGTTCGGTTCGTTTTCTGATATATATTTTTTTTCTTTGTCTATATTGATGTTCTCCTTTTTGAATATTAATTAGTTTGTGTTTTTATATCCTGGGTATGCATGCAAGTTTGTACGCAGTTTAACTAATTTCGACTTTCTAAATTTATTTAAATATTAATTAAGGTGAAATATGGAAAGAAAAAAAAATACCTTTCTCAGGGCACCACAGAGCAGGAGGCCAAGAATAAAATGAGAGTAAACAATCATCCATCCCAAACTTGGGTTCTTAAATGTCTGAAGTCATTGCTTTCCTGTTGACTGACTTGCGTTTGTCACTCATTCCAAGCAATACTTCCAAATCCTCCTGTGTTATATTCAAATTTAAACCCAATCCATTGCCAAAACACTTTAAGTTCCAAAAAGTGTTAGTTGGTCAGAATTTTTATTTAAAAAATTAATTTAAAATTTAATTTTATATAGTCTTAGTTTAAAAGTTTGATGTACTGCGAGCCACGTAGGTATATCACAATAGATTTCTATACAGAAACATTCCTATAGAATCGAGGGAGACTTTGCATCGATCCTATTTATAAAAAAACCTTTACTTTCACGTCCCACTAATATTAAATAACCTAGTCTAGATAATAATTGATTAAATTTATTTTAAAGAGAAAATCCTTATCGGTTTATATGGAGGAG
>VIGQ01000974.1:0-5000 GCA_009663005.1 Actinidia chinensis | reverse complement strand
CGCAACCCCAGCACATAAAACAAATTAATTTCATTGTTTAAAAAACCCTCTATATAAAACTAGATTTGTTTTTATATATATTTTATAAATCTATTTTGTATCTTCTTCTTTCCTCTAATTCCTGCATTTGGGAGTCTCATTCTATGAAAGCGAAACGAACTGAAACTCGTAAAACTGAAATAAAACAAAAATGGGGCCAACCGGCAACAATATAGTAATTGGAATCTAAAGCTGTGTTTGGACCCGTAAAAAAAACCGTTTGAGACCATCAGATCATACCTTTTCCATTTTCATTTCTCTTGAGCTATGATTGAATAATGGATTCGAAATTTCAATTTCGATTTTCATTTCTCTTTGAAATTTCGATTTTCATTTCTCTTGAGCTATGATTGAATAATGGATTCGAAATTCAAATTGAATGACGATAGGAGCAGTTATTCTCATTCCAATGATTGGTAGAAAAAATTAACTATAAATTTACATAATAGAGTAGAATCGGGGGCAGTTATAATTGTCATAACCAGGAATTTATGTCCCAATAGGTAAAGGTTCTTCTCTCCCCTCATGTCCCCCAATCTTCACCGGAGATTCATTCAAAGTGTAGACCACCGACAAACAATCTTTAACCTATCAAATTCTATATCCTTTGTGTTCTTTTGCACATTAAATGCGTTCTAATTGTTTCCAATTTCTATCGGTCGTTATTGATTTCCTAGAATACAATGATGCAAATTGCAATGAGATAACTTCCCCAAAAATGAGGCTTAACAATGATCAGAAAAATCACAGATATCCAAAAACTTATGGAACCCTTCACTCTTGAAACCAATAAAACACCACCAGTAATTACCAAACCAGGAACTAGAAAGAAGAGAATTTTCGACTCCAACGAAGAAGATGGAAAAAAGTAACTAGGAATAATCTCAATCCTGCACAATCATCACTACCCGAGCAGCATCAGCAGACAAAAAAAGTCATGTCAAATAGGAGCTTTTGCCCCGCCATAGAAAGCACGGCTGCGGGCACGCCCCCACCAAGACTCCCCGCAAATTAGTCCAGAAGCCACCGCGGTGCAAAGTCCTTTGGCCTCTGCTTGTTTGCCTTCTCCCTATGAAAGAATCCAAGCTCCCGAGACACATATCAGTAGCAAGTAAACCCCAAGGTCAACGGAATTTGCCATGCACATGGGCTCGGAATAAACCTGTACAACCTGTACTTCTTCTCGCAACATGGCAAAGCCTCGCGAACATATTCATCGCAATGGCACGATGAAAAACCCAATGGCAAGGGCCAAGCAGTGGCTTGGGAGGAGGATATTGCCCTCAACTCCGAGAAGGGCGATTCGCACGGTCATTAGGGCTAGGGTGCAGGGTAAATTACCTTCGGGTCCCCCACCTCGTAGGCCTTGTAGAAGAACCAAAAGACTAAAGGGACATACGCAACCCATTGCTGTACCAAACACCTGATCTAAAAAACCTGAACGAGAGAGGCAATGCGTAAGGTAACCGGTCTTGAAATCTTGCATGAGATCAGAAGCGGTGATACTATGCTCATCATCACACCACCGAGGCAATGCCTGCTAAACACCACCGTGCCCGGACCCAACCCAAGAACTGTAAAATAAGGATTGCTATTTGCCATAATTGGGAGCGAGGACCAATACGTGAGGCCACAACCGTAGCCGTTGCAAAGGCGAGATTGGTGTCAATCAAGTAGGGCACAATACGTGGTAACCATTTGAGTTGGGGAAGATGTGGGGTACCGCAATGATAGATAGTGACATCAAGAAATGATGTATCCGGGAATCGCGACTTTGTTAGGGATCTGATATTTCCAGGAAGTACTCTGTCCTTCCTCTGCTCATCGTAGTCGTCTGCGGTTAGGGTCATTTGAGGAGCTGATTCTAATTGTTTGTTAGAGTACTGTGCTATGAAACGCTTTTACTGTCCTATACATGTAGACACATGAAAAGACCATCACCCAGCATCATGCTATAGCAAGAAAAAACCTGTTTAAACCACAAGCAATTAATGATCATTTGTCACCCAAATAATGAATCTTAATGTCTTTGAAGTCCTTACACGTATATACCCAAATAAAGATTTGACTTGAACACAAAAAAGCTTTAAGAACAAATTGAAAAGGCATATGGTGATATATGGCATACCTATATCCCGTGAATGCCATGAAGACTGCTTGCAATAATGAGCACTATACCAGTCTCCTTTCTTTTTCTCAATCTGTGGCCACATGATGCCCCATGAGACGATAGCTCCAATAGCATTGATATATTTACCAATGTAGGGCAGACATGCCTACACCAACGTATGTGCCGAAAATCAAAGTAAAACCTGCAAGGTTCGGAAATGATAACTTGTAAGAGGTTGAGGAAACAAATTTTAATCTAATTCATAAATAATCTCAATTACTCCCTCCGTCCCATATTCCTAGTTCCATTTACTCCCTCCGTCCATTTTGGAGAAATGCAATTTTTTAAGGGAACATCATCAATTAGCCTATTTGCATTGACTTTTCAGTTTTATTCCTAAAATCATTGCTTTTTTTCACTGATTGAAATTTTTTAAAAAAACGAGGTAAAAAGAGAAAAATTGTGTACTTTTTTTTTTTGGGTGGCTATTTATTTTGAGCACACTCAAAAATGGAATAATGGACCAGCAATAATGACAGAAGAGTTAATTTTTCAAGAAGCTTTTTTGAAAACGTCTGTTCCCATAATGACCAAAACTTATATTTACAAACACCAAATATTTCATTGTCAAATCTTTAATGGCTTAGTTTGAGTCCGTTGGGGCGTTTAAATTTCAGGCCGTTGGAGTGTGAGTGTGGTGTGAGTGTGTAATCAAAACACACTCAACTTTAAGGCAACAAGCATAATTGGGACATTGTTTTCCTCCACCTCACAAACACTTTGTCCGCATCAATAATGGACGAACACACCATTCTTTTCTAAACGAATTATACGGAGACAGAATGATGCGACGACATTATTGCAAATAAAATCCTCTTTTAGACTTTTGTTTTTACGTTAAAAGACCCATATTGAGCAACAACATTTATTCCTATAAAACCGATTTTATGTTCGCAATCGATACTCATGTTAATTGTTAACACATTTTTGTAAGAGATGATGCCTAAAAGATGATGAACCAGTTGGTCAAAAACTAAAGATACCACCTTGGATGGAATCAGGCCATTTTAAAACAACTCACACAAAATCAAACAAATTGGTAACAAAAAATGAGGAAGACCTAACCTTTGCTTAAAGGCTTGAGACCAAATGTGGGACGCTACCAATCCACACCATCACGGCAGCAAAGAACCACTGGAAAAGTGCCGATGAAAGGCTCCCGCAGAAAGCATAGAATAGTGTCTTAACTTGTTTCCTCTTCCGCACACACAAGAATAAAAATAGCTAATTCTGAAAACAAACAAAGAACAAGGAGTAAATAAAATTCATCCCCAACCCCTTAGAATTTCAGGTGTTGAATCATGAATTTAAGTAGAGATTTATGCAGGGAAATAAAAAGGTCAAAAAAACAAATCTAAGATTACGAAGTAAAAAAGCTAGTTTTCCCTACAAGATTATTTTCCTTCATAAATCTGTCTATGAACTCACCAATCAATTACAGGCCTTACAAAAAGAACGGTTTTAAATTAAGTAAATATCTGTATAACATGAAGTGTTAGAGAGGACTTACTACATTAAGCCGACCAAACACGTGCAAGTATTTTAATTAGGTAGGCGGTGAGGTTCAAACACATAATCTATACTTGCTATGATACAGTGAAAATATTGACCAGCCACTTAATTAAAAGAAAGTTTGTAAGTGTGAGCGAGAGGGGACAATTTATTATTTAATATTTAGCTAGGGGTTCTGCTATTGGAAGCCATCCAATAAGAAGCACACATGAAAAAAAAAATTATTTTTGATACACTTTTTTCATACTTTTTAATATACTTTCACATATTCTATATACTTTTCACACTTTTTTATACACTTTTTACACATTCACATACCTAAACAAAGCCCATTGGGCTTCTTTTAGCATTTCCCATTTAACAAATATGAATAAAACTAAATGTAAGGATTCAATTATCTTTATTTAAATAACCATACTTTGATGTTTTTTTCCTTATTCTTCTTGCTTACTTAGCTAGTTTGGCTCCTTTAGGAGTGTGGAAGCTGTTGATAAGGTATGCAGTAGCAGTTCCACTAGGGTAGTCCGCTTTACTTCATATCAATCATCCTAGCAAAAACAAAACAAACAAAATATCGATCATAAGAAACAATTCCAATAAAATGGAATTTAAAGCTATGCCACATATTGACATGATAGTGGATTTGGGTTTGTACCTTTCTTAGGGGAACAATTGAAAAAAGGCCAACAAAGCTGACAGCAAGAGAATCCCAATCTCCATCCCAAAGAAAGGTTCTTGACATTCATGGGGGTGTTCCCTTCCTCAGCTTGAGAAGCAACCCTTGAGCTCATTTTCCCAGAATATAACTTGCTGGTCCACCTGATAATTTCCCCCCAATTAACGTTAAAAAATATCCCAGTTCATTTTAGTTGAGGAAAATGTTATTCTTACAGAAAATATAAAAAACTTATAAAAATAATGTGACATACTTTTTAGTAACTACCCATAAAATACAATGCTACTAATTTGAAATTTCGTAACTCATCGTCTATAAAATTTAGAATTTTTTGAAAACTATTGGGTCCCATTGGGTCCTGGAACGGAGTCAACTAAATGGCAAGTGGGGTCAAAAAAAATTTCACTTATATCTCTAATATAATTTATTTAAATCTAATTCTGTCTGGCTCCCTGCATTGGGTCCATTCCTAAGTAAACCCAACATGTTTTTGTTTTTCCTCTTTTATTTTTGGAAACTATTTAATTGCTTAGAAACCCAACCTTTTTCTTCCACTGTTAGCAAAAATGAATGCAATATTAACTAGGGTATCTAAGTTATTGA
>VIGQ01000471.1:30000-37500 GCA_009663005.1 Actinidia chinensis | reverse complement strand
GTTTCAATAAACAAAAACTTGCGTATTTTTCAAGATTCTTGGATAAATTACTTGTTCTTGTTTTTTTTCATTGTAGAACTAACTGTGTTTGAATTGAGGCAGACATTGTTATGTTTATGGTTTCAAGTCCAACCCGACTAAACCCACCCAAAAACCGAAGTTTGATGCGGTCGGTTTTGAACAACATGGTGGTCGGAATAGGATGTGTGGAGCTCTCCGACCGAACACTTCAATTTGTCCGACCAGTTCAACCCAACCCAACCCACCCAACCCAACCCAACCCGTGCTCTCCCCTGCGCTGCACAGCTAGGTAACTGTTTTTTTATTTTTATCAATGATTCAACTTACATAGAAAACAACCAATGTTATGATTTAAATATCTTTTACTGTCTTACACCCTGTTTTGGATAAAAGTGATTTTTTCGTCTGGTGAACGTTTTTCAAATTAGATAAAAAAATTTACTTTTTTCAGGCTCCTCACGTCAATACTAACTGGAAAAATAAAAAAATTTAACTAAACGGTAAAAAAATTTCACTAAAAACGAAAAGCCTTAGAAACCAAAACAACTAAAAAAATTTAAAAAAATTTACTCGCCTTAAATAATACAAAATAAGAATGAGTGGGGAAGTTCCTTTTACGTCCATGTTTGGTAGAGCTATTAAGCAGTGATTTCTATTTTTTACTGTGTTGAAAGTTGTGTCAGAATATTTGGCATAACTTCTGCTTCTTCTTGGACCAAAATAAATTTATAAAAATTAAAAAAGAGTTAATTTTGGAAGCTAAGTTATAAAAGATGAGTCAGAATATTTGTGGGTCAAAAATAACTTATAAGACACCCTATTACTTGTTGCTCTCGATTCTCATTTGGACCTAAGTTTGAATTAGACCCAACGAAATTTTAAAAACTGATTCAAGATTTATTTTTTTTCTATAGGATTCTCCCCCGGTCTAAGGAGGTTGCATAGAATAATTGCAGTTGTTTACATTACTGAAGAAATTACAGGGGGTCCAGTAAGCAAACGCTGTAGAAGCTGACTGCAGTAAGAATGCCACCCACATTTAACACCGTCCCTTCGGCATTGAAATCGACACCGTTGAGATATGAGGATGACGAGGCAAGAGAAAAACCCATGGCCAGGACGTAGGAGAGTATGCCCAGATCAGTTAACAACTTGAGAGAAAAATCACAGAGCGATGATTATAACAAACGATTGCGTACCCTCTATGATCAGTGATGCAATCTTGATCGTTGAATTTTGGAAATTGTTCACGTTAAGTTATCCCCTTCCAGTATCAGAAACCCTATTGCCACGAGTAGGGGTATAAGAAAACCGAAAAAACAATCTGACCGAAAAATTTGATTTGGTTGGGTGTAGTTTTTGTAGACCACCTTCATCGGTTTGGTTTTGAAATTTAGAAAACTAAAATTTTTGATTGAAAGGAGTGTAGGGAACCGAGAAATCGAAAAAACATAGAATGAATTGTGTTTATGAAGTTTAAGCCGAAAGAACACATGAATTATATTAAGTGATTATGGGTTACCTAAGAATGAATTTGTTATACTTTGAGTTAGTGGGACCCGTAACTCATTTCCATTATTTTCGTCGAGTCATGTCATACAAACTAATAAATCTTGTTGTTACTCCTCAAAAATATATGGAAAGTGCAAACTGCAAAATAGTGGATAGTTCTCATAGCTCGCTTTATATAATTACAATACATATTTAAAGTGTTATTAACTTCTAGCAATAAATCGGGATTTGAAAAAATCATTTGGGCCTTTGAAATAAAGTAAGTAATTGTACTTCTTGTTCAAGAAAATATGGGTAATATCAGGACTAAATTAAGGGAAAAAAATAGTGAATAAAAGGAAGAATTAAGAGAAAAATGGTAAAACTTTTTGTGAAATGGGTCCTGCATATTACTTAAAATCCACTTACCTGCAAGGTGGTAAGAATACTGGTTCTGATTATAGGTTATTGCCTACACACTGGAAAGAAATTCTCAAGAACATTAGGAAGAAGAGAAGGTGTTTAGATAGAGATGCAAGGTTTGGCTAGATTGGACTTTGCCATTTGTTGGTTTGCAATTTTTTCTTTTTTGGTATATTTATTTTTTAAAATTTGACCCAATTGTTTATAATTTTTCACTTATAGCAACGAGAGGAATATGAAAAATATAATTTTTTTGATATAATTGAAAAAAATTATTAAAGACAAAAAAAATCATTTTTCCTCCACATATCTAATTTTTATTGTCTTTAGTAGACTTTTTTAAAAAGAATTGATCAAAATTTTATGTTTCAATTCCTGTCGTCAAGGGAAACAAAAAATTATAAAATTGTGATCTAACAGTAAAAAACAATTCACTAAAACCTAAAAAATTTGCAAACCAAACCAACTAAATTTGTAGGATTCAAGTTAAGGTCTCTGACATTAAATGTCCACTTCAACTCAAAACTGTTTTTTGCCATGAAATATAATTTTTCAAAACTCCAATCTCCTGGCATCTACTTTCTCTGCTAGATGGCAAGCGTGTGTATTCATGTCTTAAATCATATTAATTAGGATTGGCACCCTTGTCAAGGCAATTTTGGTTCACTAGTGCTTATTCATGGCAATGAATTCTAAAAACTTAAATTAAAAATTGCCAAGGTGTCCACTTCCCATATAGAGATCATGACTTAGATCAAGCAATATTTGTCCCCAATTGTTGTACGACACGAGTTTGAGGTATGATAATCAACCTTCTAAAATCAAAAAACTATTGAGTCTCATATTTTGCGATAAGTGAGAGCCTTGTACACTAGTTATATATTTGCATCACAACCATATAAAGTGTGGGTTGTAGGGATCATCGGTAGTTGCACATATCGAAGCAAATCACAAAACATATAGGGTGCTGGGTAGGGTCATGTCTCATTCAAGGTCATTGTCATTCCATAAAAGTATAGAAAAAGCAAAACATGTGTGAACATCTAAAGAAAAGTGAGGAACCCTACCAACTTATAACAAGGAACAAAAACAAAAGATTCGATGCCAATAGATAACGCTTTTGGGGGGGACTCATCTTTTTCTCTTCTGATTAAGTACCTTTTTCTTAATCCATTCAATAGAACCAACCAATATCAAAATCAACCTTTTTTTGGTACAAACAGGGCTTGCAATCGCCAATATTACAGGGACGATAACCTTTTCTACCGTTCGATACGGCATAAAAAATGGTGAATCTCTAAGAGTTGTATACTAAGCAGCAGCAAGAAATTTTACAGAGCGAATTTCGTGTCCATTGATCACAGGTGCATTGTTGATCTCTGTTTCGTTCGTGACAGAATAAACCACCTTCAAGGCTTCACCTGCCTTCTCGATCATTGACGAATAGGTTCAGATGGACATAATTGGTGAATGGTCCGATTAGCGCCAAGGTTGTACTTGTGATGAGCTGTAGTGCTCTGTCGTTTTCACATTTGAAACCATTCAGAACTCATTAAAATGGGCTCATTAAATTCAGTCAGTCAAATATCCGGGCCGTGAACGTTTACAGCGCTAACTTTAAGGTCTCCCACAAAGCATTGCCAATACACGTACATGGATGGCGTAGCTGTGGGGACGTCTTGAGTTGCACAAAAGAGCGACTCTACAATCGCTTTACTCCTCCGCTTTGAATCCGATAGATTAGCGTCCACTAGCTCAATTTCATGGTGGTTCTTCATGCAACCCACCCCATGGCCTAAAGGAGGAAAAATTAAGAAATTTGATAGTATTCACTCATGTTTGAGAGTATGCAGGCCAAATCAGGACCTGCTTTTCTTTGGTACAAGTCCTAAGCCAATAGTGTTGGTGGGTGTGTGTGTGTGTGGTTGATAAATGTGGTAATGAAACTGAGATATTGTTTTTCTCATGCAGTGTGACCGAGTAGTCATTAATTAATAGCATTTGACCCGAAGTAGACGGTATTTGATAGCATTCAAACTAGTGAAATTTACAAGTTTTAGTAGCCATTATTTTATTTACGAATACTAGTAGTAAGTTTTGTTCTTTTTTCTTTTTCTTTTTTTTTTGACAACATAAAAGCAGTTTTTTCGATTTGGTGCCCGAGTACAGTTGAGTTTGACTAGTGGTAGGTTCTTTATAGGCTTGAAAGTTGGAGGCTATTGTGTATTCCATTGATTTTTGTAGAGTGTAAAGATTATTTTAGCATCTTGGTGACTTAGCAACGTCCTTATCTGCATTAGCATAACGGATATCCATAATAAAGGTACCAAAAAATGTGAATTTTGTGCTTTTGAGTTGCTAGAGAAGGTGAAAGATTCAATTTCCATGGCAAGATCAGAAAACATCCATAACTTTTCCCCTATAGAATGGTGTTTCCTCTTAGTCCAGAAGTGAACTAAACACAGCTGCAACGGAAACACCATCACAGGGACATACTGTATTCATAGGTAAAGTGAATTTGATGCAAGTGGAAACTTTGAAAAAGATCAATGTTAACAGAGTGCAAGAAAAAATAAAACAAAGCAAAAGTAAAACGTACACAGTCAAGAAGATATTATCTTATATTCTTTCCAAGCCGAGTCAGATTGGCCTTCCCACTGACATCTCCAAAGCTACACACCAAAGGCAAACACACGGCCTTTTCTGTAAGTGCACGCGCATAGCATATCAGTGCAAAGGTACCCACTACATCAACAAACCATGGAAAAAGTCATCACTTGTAAGAGTAACTTCAGCGTGGAATGATATCAGAAGATTATTATTAACGAGTAAAAAGGAAGAATATATGGAGTTTACTGCTGAGAATCTACATTGTCCCAGCAACACGAGTGCTTATGGGGTTTTTCGTCATCATAAAGTATGGCCAAACCAAAATCAGAAAAGTTTGGGGTTAAGGTCAGAGCCTAGAAGAATTATGCTGGCCTTCACATCTTGTTGTACAAATGCGAACCCGAGATTCCTCCATGAGATAAGATAGGACCCCTGCGACTCCCAAGCATATATCAACCGGAGTGGACCATCAAGATACAAACTACCTTCCTGCTCATAAATGTCGACTAGTTAAATTTTTTGTCATCACCATAATCAAATATTCAATATATACTGCAAGGTGCTATCTTGTACCAAATAATGCATGATCAAACTATTGTTTTCAAGATACTCGCATAAACAAGCAGTCGTTTATCTCCCTCAATGCAGCATCCATAAATTTCACAAGATTCCGATTGAAGACACAGCAGATATTATAGCGATTCTGCGGGGACAAATTGACTCTTTCCTTGGCGGGATGCCACAGGGACAGTTGTTTGACAGGATCATCCTCCCATCATGGAGTGTTCCCTATTAAGTACAGTATTAAAACCTTGAGACAAATTGTATAGTCCCAACAATGGTGTTTGTTCTCATGCTCCATCTATCAAATTATGAAATTAATAGGGTATGGACCATGGAGGAAAAAAAAATTATGGTTATGTATAATATATCACCAATAGCATGGGTTTGATATTGCCATCATCTTATTTCCACAGAATTGAACGGATGCTTCTCCCCAGTGACACCAAAAGGTGAGGTGGACCACATATGATGCCATGCTTAATAATTAAGGAAAGCTAGCACACTTTAAAAAAAAAGTAACGTGGCAGTATATTTTAACTCAGGCTAATTAATAAAAACCCTAGAGGAGCAGGATTGCAAAACAAATGATTAGTGCAATTTTTATAACGATTTAAAGTGTGCAATGGACGAATTTTCTTTGATTTAGGCAATGATACCTTGAAACAGGTCCAAAAACCTCCCTCCCCAAGTTTGTTTGCAGGATTAAAATCATTCTGTTGCACCCTTTGTTCAGCATAACGAAAGTGTAAGGCCTAGTAGCCATCCCTAGGAGCTCTGCAAAGTACATAAAAAAACTTGGTTGTGAATATCTTTAGGAGCCCATAACTCTTCTTATGCTTAGAGCGCTTGAAGATGGTCGTGATCATTCATACGCAACCCTGATCTATGAAAGATAGCAGATATACAAGACAATTTTGTATTATCATAACAACCACCCAATCTCAGTTGCAGTTCCAATACAAAATGGTCTTGATTGAGATAAGGAAATTGTTGGGGGGTAAAAATAAGGAGCAGTGTCAAAATAATGTGTTCCTTTGATGAGATTTCATTTTCAAATTTTTACGAAGAACAGGGGGATAGAAAGTAAAGGGGGGATGTCTACTAGGTAGGATCTCTGGCGAGGAGGAAGGAGAGGGGGTGTTTAATAGGACACTTGCATAAACTTTCATCATGTCGAACACATTTATGAATAACACAATAGCAATAGCATCAGAAAGCATTACAAATAAGGGGTAGAGACCCCCCCCATTCCCCTCCCCCACCTCTCCTCTCCCTACCCCCTCCCACCTTCCCTACCCCCCCCCCCCTCCCCCCCCCCAAAACCACATATGGGGGACCAATTGAAATTGTTGTGAGGCAGAATCAGATGAAGTAATGAACTCAGCTTATTGTGTTAATATTTTTACCTTTATTGTCAATTCCCATGTGGTCTGTTTCTCGTTGAACGAAAAAATCTAACACACAAATAAGACAGAAAGGATGGACAACGGCAACAGGAACAAACCATTCCCACAATCAGACCCAGTATTGCTCTTTTGCTTGATGTAGGGGTTATACCACAGTGGGGGTGAAGTCTGTACAAAAGCTTAGTAGTAAGAAAAATTTGTATCGATATACTACAAAGAAACTTAAATCTCTAAACTTGAATCAAATATTTTTGAATACATATTACCGGGGTGCTACTGAGTGTGAAATCAAAGGTCATATGTACCTGCACGGGTGTATATCAGCACGTCCCTTACCAGCCCAAACTAGATGGATTTCAAGGTAGTTTTCTGATACCCAAGTATTGAACTCAAAGATAGCCAAGAGCCCCCAGGAGCCACCTTTCGTATGTCAAAATCTTTTGACACCCAGATTACCCTAGAATGAACAATTGATAACTTAGGAAGCAAAAAGAAGAAGAATTGAAGGACAGATAGCAACAAAGTTGGGTGTTTGTCTTTGACTATTTCTATTGAAGCTATATTAATTTGGAAATAATGAACAAAAATTCTGTGAAGAAAATCAAGAAAGTTGTCTGCTTGTCTCTCATGTTTGGACAAAAAAATTATTCCAAAAAGGTAAGCCCAATTTACTATCCCATTAATGGGTGGCTGAGGTGGTGGTTCTCATGCTCGAACCCAAACCTCAAGGTTAGTAGACTTAAGTTTTAACCACTGAACTAGTGGGCCCCTAAAAAAAATATCATTTAAGGAATTAAAAACCCCAAAGGGATCACATGTTCGAGCCATCTCCAACCAACCTTCAAAAATGGAGATCCAAAATATGTTTCAATTCAAAAAATATGTTTAGGAAGTTTAACAAAAACTATTCATAACAACTCCAACTCAAATTTCCAATATTTATCTCTATTTCAAAAAAAAAAAAAAAACCTCAATCAATTCTCCC
>VIGQ01000471.1:12500-17500 GCA_009663005.1 Actinidia chinensis | reverse complement strand
TTTTAGGACAGAATAAGTACTCAAAAGAGTGTTGGGGTCATACCGGTAGTAAGCAATGCTCAAATAGATGATAGGTTTCAACTACGCACTGTAGTGGCCAGGTTTCAATGGGTTATAGATCCAAACTAATGGTACACCAGTGCCCATTGAGTTGCAGGGATGGTAAGGGCGAACCATTAGTCCATTGTAAGTTGTTATAAAGTGTTCTTGAGTTTGTCGTCAAAATGACAGTGTTGACATTGAGACATTGGAAAGGAGGTAGGTTAGTTGGTCAGTGGGACTTCTTGGTTGCAGATATATTCAGGAGAGGAGTTGCTGCGATAACACAAAAGAATGATTCAAGAACTCTACCTTCTCTCTGCTAGTTTCTAATCTCAAATCTCTTCTTCTTTCTGAGATTCATTGTTAGTTCTGAAATTCTTTCAAGTAGATGAGAAGAAGCAGCAAAGCAAGAGCAACAGAGAGGAAATATTTCCCCTCCCTTACTCTCATGATTCATCAATTCTAGCTACCTGGAAAAGCTCATCATGCAAGACATGCATTTATCAACCTCCTACCCCCTCTAGATTGAAAAAGCTAGGTTTTCGTTAAAATTAGTTCACAACAGATGTATATTGTGCACACAACTCCCACAAGTATCGCTGCAGACCAGATACATTTTCTTGGATAGCCAAAATAACAGGTCTATCGCCTGGCATATCAAAGCTAAGGTCAAGTCATCTAGAGAGCGTTCCCATCTTTCCAAATTATTGGAGAGGTACAGACGAAAGAAGGCAATGTTGGGGTAAAAAGGGAAAGGCAAAGCCAAAAGTTTTTTTTCGGTAAGGTCCACAATCTAAACAGTGCTATTAGGGACTCTTCGCTGTATGATGAGGCATCGTGCCAAATAGAGATTTATAACTCAGATGGCAATGACAGAAGTCTTATATGGTACGAGAATCTACGCATGATAGGAGGAAAGTGGCCATAACATGCTACCATTTTCCACTACTACTACAAAGCATATCATAAACCAAGGCAGTTCAAAATGAAAAGCATGATTTTTCTGTTTTTTCTTATAATAAATAAGAGTTCGGATGTCTTAAGCAATTAGCAGTTGCCCAGTCTAGTTAAATTGCAAGATCTGAATGGAGAGGGCAGAGAATTATTTGTACTAAGCTCCTAGAAAAAAAGAAGCAAAAAAAAAAAGAAGTAAAACAACATGTAAATAGTTTAACATGTTGAATGATATGTATCAAATAGGTGGGATGCATTTCAATCTTTGTTGGTTATTTATTCAGTTTTTGAATATGATTTCGAGGGTCATCAAAGCACATAGCAAAGACTCGGATCAATAACAGCAACTGATAATAGTATTATACATATACGTAAGCCTTGGCATCAAGTTTTCCTTTCAATCGGTAAAAAAAAAAAGAAATCAAAACATCAAGTTGTCTCTTAAAAACATAAAAAAGTTAAGAATAACATACAGTGATCTTAAATCATTAAGGTTTTTCCAGTTCCTTTGTCAGCTCCCCCGATAATGCATTAATCCCCCAGGCCCCTAAGGACCTTAAAAAAAAAAAATGAGGTTATGATAACAATAAAGCAGTGCAACAAAATATAAAACCTGCAAAGTTGATAAAATTAAGATGGGCTTACAGGTACTGCTGCGAGTTATGTTGCCAATGGATGCAGACAGGGGGCCGTCAGGCAATTTTGGCCAACTGCCTGTGAAAATGGAATAAAACTTAGCAGTGTAGTTTGGATGACAAAAATAAACTGAAGGACCTGCTGATGAAAACTAGCCAACAAACATTATGGCACAAGAATCTAAATGTGAAGTGTGTTTCATAATTACAAGGTTTCAGTCGATTAGCCAATTGACATTAGAGAAAAGATGTGGTAGTGTGGTTAGAATCGAAAGGAGGATTTATAGTTAACACATCAATGAGAGACATACAAATTAACAAGAAAAGAAAGTCAAGCTCAATGGGATTCAACGACCAACATTCAAGGCATAGATTTTCCTGCCACAAAATTGAAAAGAAAGAAAAACAATAGCGAGAGCTTCAAACAAACAGTACTAGAGTTCAAGTTAGTAAAATCAGGTTTAACTCAACTGCATAGTATATATGGCAGATTGTACAAAATGGCGGGACCAAAATGAAGTTTAGAATTTAGTTGACCACTAACTTCCAATAGAAAATGAGGCCATGAGAACTTACTTCAATCAATCACATGCATTGGTCCTCAAGTGATGGTATGGTGAAACCATATTTAGGGCATTAGATTTGGGTACCGTCTGCTTGTGGCGTAATACATGGCACCAACACATTCACCTAGTAGTCCTCACATAGAGGTGACGTAATATTAAGGAGGTGCCACATCGAATGATACCCAAATGTAGTGGCAAAATGTGGCCATCATAGCATTATTGGTGTGCTAAATTACTCAATTTTATTCCAATTGTTTATACTAAAGAGTAGTAATAATCTCAGTAACATTTAAGGTAAGTATACTGTTTCTTTGTTGCGGCAAACCTTTTATTCCTGTCCACCCAAAACATAGTTCCAAAATCATCCTTCTCATTCAATTTTGTCAATTACTTGGTCTCAAATTGCAATGACCATCTGTATCTGTCACGTTTTGCAACTTATCATACCTTCTAACTCATTCACAATTGCATTCAGTTATAATATCTTTTATATTGACCACTATACAGATATGGTGCCAGTACGGGTTCTCGTAGGGTATACAAGTAAGTCAATATGGCAAATTACAAAAAGTAGGACACAAATTTGGAGTATTAATGCATTATCAAGAAAACCAAAGGGCAGAAGTACCATGAATGGTTTAGTCGCTTTAAGATTTAAATGTCATTGCATTAAAGATCTACAAACCACAGTAATTCGAAATCGAACTAATAATAGAAAAAAAAGTCCGTGATGAAACTACATCTACTTATAAAAAAGAGCAGTACTATTCTAGCTAATGTGTTGCTTGGGTATGGGTACGCAAAAACTAAGACACAAAAGTTGAATAAGTATTTCGCCGTAAGGGGGGGACCCAAATACACATAAGTGGGGACCCAATTGGTGTTTAAAAGGTTGTGCTCATTTAGTGAGAGATGAGTTGCTCCAATGTGAAGTGACGATGATTTTGCCAAAATGTTGTGTTGAGTGTTTAAAACGAGCAAAATTTGAAAGAAAGTTTGTAGTGGGCCCCAACATGTACAGTCCCCACCTCTCTGCTCTCAAGCCAAGCTTGCAATTAGCAAATGCTCTAACATCTGACAATTTGTGAGTTCCTGAAACAAAGTGGGTGGTAAAACATACTTGTTAGCTTGCCATGTTGCAATTATGGCCTGACACTACAATTGAGGCTAATTGAGTCCATTATTAGATGCTATTACCATGGCAAAGCACAACACCAACCACGGACATAGGATTTGAATCATTGAAAAGACGGAATAGACATACAAAAGTACATAATTTGTAAGATATACATGAAATACATAAAATTTCATACTTTGATGGCGAAACATATATTAATTTTTATAATTTTGGAAAGTTGTGGAATCACAATAACTCCTCGGATGGGGCAGGGGCGACAACTATATCCAAAGTTTCTAAAAATTTCCAATTTTATCGTAGCATAGTTAATAATATTTTCAAAATTATATAATTTCGTCACTCAAAGTAGAAATTGTTGGAACAAAGATTTACTAATAGTTTATTTTAGTAGATCATTGAGTTTGGTCTTAGTCTTCAGTACATAGTGGGTTTGTATGAGTCTTTCGGTTTGTTATTTTGTTAGCCAAGTTATCTAGGATTAGTGGAGCATTATCTTACTTTCATGGATTAAAGCTGTTGGAAATTAGAATCTATATATAGAAGCAGCTGATGTGAGTCATAAGAATGAAGTAGTAGAGACTAATAAAAGATTAGTTCATTTTATTGTCTCTTATTTTGTTTTTCTCTGCTCTCATTCTAAATTATTGCAACAGTGGTATCAAGAGCCAGATTCGGAGGAGTATGCAGCAGCTCTGTTGTTTTTCTCTTGCAGCAGCAGTTAAAGACAATGGCTTCAGATAATTGGTGCAGTCACTATCTCGTTTCGATGGTCATTCTGACCTTGGAGCATGATTATGGAGAACTTTTCCTCCGGTCTAAACAGGAGAGTGGCAGGTTGTCAATACAGGGATACAGGAATCAGAGCTGGTGTCGCTTTGACAGAGACGCAGGAAAACAGAGAATGAGGCAGCCGGTTGAAGATTTGAAGGCCAAGACATTATGTGTTCCAAGTTATTGATCGCTCAATCTTGGACACCATCCTTTACAAAGATCTCCAAGCAGATATGGGATCCTGAAGCAAAAGTATCAAGGGTTAACAAGAACAAAGAGGCAGGCAGATCAAGGCACTTCGTACGGAGTTGAACTAATTAGTATGAATAAAGGAGTGTGACGGAGTATTTTTCACGGCACGATGGCCAATCATCAACAAAATGCGGATTCATGGCGAGAAGTTGGAGGATGCGACTTTGTTGAGAAAATTCTTCAGTCAAGGTCGTCAAAATTCAATGATAGTGTTTGTACTATTAAAGATCAAAGGCCTTGATACTCTTGCAATGATGAGTTGCAAGGATCTTTACTGGTTCATGAAAAAAAGTAGTCCAGCAAGACAAAGAGGACAGCTTTAAAGGCTTATAACAAAACATACATGGCTTCTTTAAATAGTAGATCAGCTAGATCGTGGTAGAGGAGGAGTGGAAGAGGAGGAGTCGCGCAACAGAGATTGAGCAGACAGTTATCAACATAACAAAAAGACAATAATCCATAATCTCCAGGCAGAGGAAGAGGGAAGGATCAACAATTTGACAATCCAAAGTTTTAGAGTGATCTACAGATGTCACAAAGCTTGGCCATTATTAGTATGAATGTTATACCAAGCTGCCCAAAGACAAAGAGAAGCGGCAGAGAGACGCAGAACGAAAATCAAAATTTTGTTAGAGCAGAAGA
>VIGQ01000471.1:0-7500 GCA_009663005.1 Actinidia chinensis | reverse complement strand
GTCTCAAACATGTGTTCTTTTTCTAAAAATGTGTGGAAAATAAGTTTTAAAATTGTCAATCAAACAGACTTCAGGAAACTTATTCGGCAAAAGTTATTTTAAAAACAAGAAGCAGGCTCTGCTCTACATTTTCAACATTAGTTTTGCTAACATCTTTAACTTTTTTTGTTCTTTTGACATAATTTTTTAATCGGGTTTATATATGGTAATATTTTCAAGTTGGGCTTATCTGAAACTACAACACATGATTGAACTATTCCACTTGTAACTTGTCAAGATCATTGAAGTGAAAAATTAATTTATCAGTTACTATTATTTTTTTGTGTTCCGGGGCACAATTAAAAAAAAAAAAACTTTTAGGTATCTTGTTACGTTTACAATTTAAAAAACTAAAGATTAAAACGTGCAGATAAAAGATATATTGGGCATGCATATACGAAGAGATATATACTACAAATATAGAAACGAATTACAACTATAATGCTTTTGAAAAAAATTTTGCTAAATTGGAATAAATGAGAGGAAAAAAGAAAGAGGTGTTTTAGTTTTTTTTGGATGTAGTCTCACTAAAATGACCAATGGATAAAAAATATGCCCAAATTTAATATTTTTTGTCATTGATAAAAACTTACGTGGGTCCTACCTTTTGAGAAAAATGAAGTAATATTTTTTGGATAGAAAAAATAGTATCAGGTGAATCTCAGTGTTGGATTAAACTGGCAATATATTTGGCACCGTAATTCGTGATATAAATTTGAGATTCAAAATGAGTTGTGTTTTTATATTAGACATGTGTAACTTCATCATTGAATTAATTTGGTCAAGATAGCGTGTATAATTAGAAACCTTTCATTTTATTTAGACAAAATGTGTTTTGGTTCTTCTTCGATGAACTTGATTTTTTACAGACCTGATCTTTTCAAACATGCTTTATAAAAAAAAAACGTTAATATCAATTAGATAGGGAGGGGTGCCAATGTATCTTGTATTCCAGTCACTTTAGCCGCCTAAATCTTTAATTTTAGAGAAGTTTTGGTCTTTTAACAAAACTTTTTTGTTTTAAAAAAAAAATATTTATGGAAACAATTAAAAGATTGTCTCGTTTTTTAAAAATTTACTGCTACTTAAATAAAAAAATATGAAAAAATAAAAATATTTTTTTTCAAAAATTATTTCTAAATAATACACACAAAACTGATTATGAAAAGCACAACCAAACATAGCTAATTTCTTGAACACTTTATCAACTACGTGGTATAAGGATTTTTAATTAATTTTCTGCTGTCATCTATTTGGAGGTTTGGTATTTGGTGACTTTTCCTAATGCCCTTCAATAATACATTGTGGGCCATACACTCATGTTTAAATGGAGACCCAATTCATTAATAAATATTTTCTGCTACATCTAGTTGAGGTTTTGGTATTTTTTCAACTAGCATGACATTGTAGGGAGTGGACAGTTTACTAGATTAATGAATCCCTATGCCAATATGACAATTATTCATTTTTTTGTCCTTTTTGGTTTTTTTTAAAAAAAAAATTAAATTTGGTTTTTATAAAAAAAAAATAAACACATAACAGATATCTTATATCCTCTGAATAGATTATTGAGGATATTTGTTTATAACAGAAGTTTATGTTACAATTGACTATTCAAATATAAAAGTTTTGAAAAGTATCGAATAAACTTATTCAAAATTAATTTTTTTTTTAATGTTTTTAATTTTTTCATAAACGAAAACAAAATTTGAACAAACTTTCGTAAATTTTGAGACAATGAAAACGCAACATGATCCTATGGCATATGTACTCATGGAAAAAATATGAAATGGATTGGATTAGGAAGCTAAGTCTCTAGGCTAAAGAAAGTTTCCATCTATAAACCACTATTTTTTTGCCATTAATTTAGCTTGATTACGTAGGAAGTATAAAAATGGTTGTATGATATTTTTTTACAACCCATAGAAGCAGGATACCGCTTTTATTTTCTATCAAAAAAAACACGAGAATAATTTATATCAAACAAAGCTATTATTGTATTTTCCAATTTAGCCATGATTTTTCACTTTCCAAACTGATTCATATTTTATAGGGAGAATAAATTATTAATTAATTGTTTTTTTTTTTATTACACTTCCCGCACAAAATCTGTCTAATCAAGTGACAGTAAAGAAACTAGATTTAATTTCAAATTTTTTTTTCTTTTCCTTCATTTTTTTTAAGTATTTCCTTTTCACTTCCATCATAGTTTGCAAGGAAATCAAAAAAAGAAGAAAAAATAAATTCTTCATCATCCTAGATTAGACTTGGAAACAAACTGAGGCCACTTAAAATTATTAGATTAGACCGCCGTAAGTAGGAGACCGGCCCCAATTATTATGATATCCCGATCATCACCGGCGAAGCATGGTTTCTAAATTCGAGGCAATCAAAATCAAAAACCAACTTGGCAACTGAAACAAAATGGAGCAAGAGAGAGAGAGAAGTAGAGAACCTTCATAAAACAGTTGTGTTCCATTTGAGCTCGAACTGTCACGAGGGGGGTCCCCATAATGCCAAACACGTAAAAGCCCACTCATAGATTTGTTTCATCTTCCCCTTGGCCATTCGAATTGGTTAATGGATCCATCGATTCCCTCACATATGTATCGATTCTTTTGTGTTGTGTGTGTAATATATGTATATATAATGTAGAGAGAGAGAGAGAGGTTTTGAAGAATGCAGAGGACAGAGACACCTCTTGCGAATCGAGTCTAACTATATCCGACTCGAAGAAACCGTGAGATAAAATCCTTGGTTATTTTATTTTCAAATGTAAGTCTCTACCCCTCACCCCCGACAAAACCATGATTGCCCACGAACGCATTTATGACCCACCTTTGCAAATTCTATTCTCCCAGCCACATAAAGAGGTACGAACAAAACCCTTACTTTCTCAAGTTGAGAGCTCTAGTAACTTTGCTTTGTTAACTTATCTGTCTTGAGTTAATCTCCACACCTAAGAAAATTTTGAGGATCCTCGTTCCCCAACATGTTACCGTTTGTTTTCTCTTTGCGCGGGTCGCCCAAGCCAAGTCGAGATCAGTGCCTTGTCACAAGAAATTACGACGATTGATTAAATTTAACTCGCTCCAGATTTCTACCATAACAGTACTAACTGTTGTCATAATCACAAGAACTATAATGGTTGAGGTGAATTATATCAATAAAAGGTGAAATTGAAAGGGGTGGTAATGGCGGTAGAATGTAGAGCAGTAAAGGCATCAATAGAAGTTAAGGTGGTTATAAGGCGTGAGATATGGAAGTAAAAGCATCAATAGAAAGTTACAGGTGTTAGAAGGCGTTAGGTACGTATGGAAAGATGGGGTATTTTTCTTTCCTTTTCTCCTTGAAAATTTGATTATAAAAAGGGTATTTTAAAAATTCTAGCCTACCATTAAATTAATAATTTTTAGCTGACATAGGGGTCCATATAATTTCAAAAATAAACCGGTGCCTTGCTATTTCAAATGGATCCAGGGGGAGTCAATAATATTTGCACATTATATTTAGTGACTCATGTAAAAAAAATATTATATTTTTTTGACTTTGTCAAGAGAAATAAAAAATAAAAAAATTCAGTCTAACAATGAATAGGGGCCAATTTCCCCTCCACGTGGGCTTGCAATGGTGGTCGTGGTCAACCAGCTGCCCTACCATTTTCGTCTTTTGGCTATGATATTAATATAATTGAAATTTTTTTTTTTAAATAATTACTTATTTACCTTTTTTTTCCGTTTTCTTTGACTAAAAATAATAAGAATTCTTATAAAAAATTGTTTCTTTTATTCTGTGTTTGCCTGAATTTCTAACCAACATTTCTTTTGAGTAATTCATGTTTGTTTCATAGGTAAGTGAAAAACTGCTCTTTCTTCCATCGGAGACGATGAGTTTGAGGGTCGAAGCACAATCAGTTCGGAAGTGGTCGGCGAGGGACTTTGTGCTCTGTTTCTTTCTGTTTGGTTCTGGGTCTAACCATGTCAGACTATATGTCCCTAGACTTTAACAAATGAATAAATATGAAGGGGTAACACATCAAAATTGTATGTATAAGATATACCCCTTTTGTCCTCTCACATAAGTGGAACCCGCCTAATTAGGTTTTTTTAAAAAAGTGTTAAAACCCTTAAGTAAAGCACGCGTGTCCCACTTATTTTGTGAGAAGAACAAAAATTAATATGTCTTATACACAAAATCAAAAATGAGTGTGTTACCTATCACTAGTCTTAAAATATTTATTCATTTTGAGTTCAATTTGAATATGTATTTTGGAAAATTACAAAATAAACTTAGGAGTTAACATTGATAACTAATTACATCCTCGCGTTTTTTAAGTGGGAAACTTTATTCACACACCCCCTGAGGTGTTTTCATAATTGCACTGACCCCCCTGTAGTTTTTTAAAATGGCACTGACCTTCCCCTGTAAGAGCAAAAATGACGCATTATGTCCCGACTCCACCCCCCCCCCCACCCCCCCCCGCGATTTCTTTAGGTTTTTTTTTAGTTTTTTTTAATTTTTTATTTACTTTTTTAAATCTAATTTATATTTTTTTAATATTATTCAGTTTTTTCTTCTCTGGTTTGTGTTTTTTCCGTTATTTTTTCTTCCTTCGTTTTTTCCCCTCCCCCCCTCCCTTCCCCTTCCCCCCTGCCCCCGCGCCTCCCCCTTTCCGTTTCCCCCCCTCGCTCTGCTCCTTCTCTTTCCCCCTTCTCCCCCTTTTTTCGTTCTCCTTTCTCCATTATAAAATATCTTAAAATTCATTAATTAAAGGCCAATTTGGACTACTTTTTTTTAAAAAAATTAAGTATTTTAATTTCTGAGTTTTTAAATTTTTAGATGACATTATTTTAAGCAAATTTAGCGAAAGTATCTTAAAATTTTATAAAGTTTCGCATCTAATGTACTGACTTTTGAATATCTGATTGACAATATTTATTTTTGAAAACAAGATCTAATGACCAGATTAGCCTCGTCAACACTTGGGTATTAATCAATTCATGAGAAACGAAAAAAAATAAAAAAACACGAATTAAAATACTTAAAATTTTTTAAAAAGTAAGGCCAATTGCATTTATTATGAATTTTAAACTTTTATAATTTTTAGCCATACAACAAAAGTTTGTACAATTTTTTAATATAATGATCAGATTATGTGTAAACTTAAATTTTGTGTTTCTCTTTTTTAATTTTTTATATATATTTTTTTTTATCACAATTCCTTATGAACAACTTAACAAAAACCACCCCCCCTATCATACCCACACTATTTACTCACAAACCCTGATAAACCAAATTCCTTCGCTTCACCAAATAATACATATACCTAACAACCCCTACAACCAACACTAACACCAAAAAACTCGCGGGGGGTGGGGTGGGGTGGGGTGGTGGGGTGGTCGTTGGGTTCTGGGGTTCAGGGGCCCTAATGGCTTTTTGCTTTTACGGGGAAGGTCATGCCATTTTTAAACAACTACAGGGAGTTCAGTGCAATTTGGGACAAACTCAGGGGGTGTGACGAAGTTATCCCGTTTTTAATTTGAACGTCTTCCTTGCTCTCTCTCTTCCTTCTCAGCTACCTTCAACGTCTTCTCTCTCTCTCTCTATGAAAAAAAAAAAAACTTTTGTTTGGTCGAGTCAGCACTTCGCGATTGTGATTTCCAATCAATGTTCTCCCATAAACAGAACTTGTATTTTTTCAAGATTCTTTGGATAATTACTTGGGTTCCTTGTTTTTTTCATTGTAGAACTAACTCTGTTTTTTGAATTGAGGCAGACATTGTTAGTTTTGGTTTTCAAGTTCAAACCCGTGTACCCGACTGAACCCCCAACCCGAAAACCGAAGTTTTGATGCGGTCGGTTTTTTGACAACATGGCGTTCGCAAATAGGATGGGTGGAGCTTCCAACCGACCACACTTTGTTTGTCCACGAGTTTCAACCTAAACCCACCCAACCGTTTCTCCTCCCGCGCTGCACAGACATGTAACTGGTTTTTTTTTTATTTATAATCAATGATTCAACTAACTAGCAAACAACCAATGCTATATTTAAAATTCTTTTACTGTCCTTGCAACTTTTTTTTATAGTTTGCTTTAGTTTTTAAATTTTTTTTTATTTTAGTGACTATTTTTATTATTTTTTATTTCCTTTTGATGAGAGAAGTTTGGAAAATATAAAAATTATAGATTTTAAAAAAGTTCACCATAGAAAACCTTTTTAATGAATTTTAAGATGGTTATGTTAGATAAAAGTGATTTTTTTGTCTAGTGAATTTTTTTCAAAATTAGAATAAAAATTTACTATTTTCAGCTCCTCCGTCAATACTAACTGAAAATAAAAAAAAATTAACTAAACGATAAAAAACGAAACCTTAACAACCAAAACAACTAAAAAAAATCTAAAAATACTACTCTGAAAACTATCTTAATAATACAAAATAATAATGAGTTGAGAATTTCTTTTTACGTGCATGTTTGGTAAGCCTATTAAAATGAAAGCATGTACACCTGATTACATCTTTGTTACAACCATTCGTGCTATTTACTTTTACTTCTCTCTAAAATACAAAAAAAATTGGGAGAGATAGATTGTCTCTTCTCTCATATTTTGCTTATAAGTTGAAAACCATGTAACACTGATTACATCTTTGTATACAACCATACGGTGTCTATTACTCTTCTCCTCATATTTTGCTATAAAATGGAGTCTTACACTGGTATACAAACATCTTTCTATAACAACCATAACCACGTGTGGTTAGTCGGTATCATCGGTAGTTGACCTATAGAGCAAATTCCCAAACATATAGGGGTGCTTGGGTAGGGTCATTTCTCATCAAGTCATTTTCCATTTTCCAGTAAAAGTATAGAAAAAAAACAAAAAACAAAAAAGCCAACATATTGTGAACATCTAAAGAAACAGTGATGGAAACCTACCAACTTCATAACAAGGAAACCAAAACAAAGATTCGATGCCAATAGCATACGCTTTTTGTGGTGGGGACTCATCTTTTTCTCTTCTGATTAGTACCTTTTCCTTATCCATTCAATAGAACCACCAACCACGATCAAATCCAGCTTTTTTTTGGTACAACAGGGGCTTGCATCGCCATATACAGGACGATATCCTTTTCGATACGTTCGATACGGCACAAAATGTGAATTTAAGAGTTAATACTAATCAGCAGCACAAGAAATTTTACAGAGCGAATCTCGGTCATTGTATCACAGGTGCATTGTTGAATCTCTGTTCTCCGTGACGGAATAACCACCTTCACACGGCTCACCTACCGTCTCCGATGATCTCTTGAAGAATAGGTTCAGTGACATTAATTGGGTGATGGTCCAATTAGCTGCCAGGCTTGTACTTGTTATGAGCGTAGTGACTATGTTCATCTTTCAACATTTGAAGCATCAGAACTCATAAAACTGGTATCATTAAATTTCCAGTCAGATCAATTA
>VIGQ01000193.1:37500-42500 GCA_009663005.1 Actinidia chinensis | reverse complement strand
CCCAAGACGCGGGAAGAGCAACCTGCTTTAGCAGAGTTTCACTTATATAATGGGCTACCAAGCGAGTAATTGGTAGGTACCGTTTCTGAGGCATTGTATGGCAGGAAGTTGCAAATCACCATCGTGTGGGACAAAGGTGGGGAGGCGAAGTACAGGCCGAATATTTGTGTTGGAAACTACGGAGAAAATTAGTTGATTCAAGATATCGCTGAACGTGGCACAAGATCGATAGAAAGGTTATGCTGATGCGAATAATGAAGAGTGGATTTTTCAAGAAGGCGATTGGGTATTCTGAAAGTCGCGCCAATGCGGGATTATAGAGTGGGAAAAACAGACGTTGAATCCACATATGTGGGGCCATTTGAAATTTGGAGAAGATAGTGCCAATAGCGTAGTGGTTGCCTTGCCCCCAGATTTTGGCAAATGTGCAATGAGGTATTCCATGGTTTCATTGCTCAGAAGTATATTGCAGATCCAACCCACTGTTTAGACCAACCCCCATTAACTAGAGGAATTTACATTTATGAGGTCAACCCAGTGAGAATTATGGATTCTATCGAGGTGAAACCATTGGAATAAAGGTTATTCCGTTGTCCAAGCTGGTGGGAGAACAACGACAGCAGAAGCAGACTTGGAGAAGGAAAATGGCATGCGACAAAAATACTCGTCCTTGTTTGAATAAGGTACAATTTGACCTTTACATTGGTATCATGAGTTGTTAAAACATTAAATATAGATCGAGTCAAGTCCATGAATACGATAACAGGACAAAGTATAGATACGACATAATATACTAGTTTAGAAGACCAAAAACTTCCTATGGTGGGCAGGACTGTAGACCCGTGTGAAATAATATTACATTTAAGTTACATGTAACTAATATTGTGCCTAAAATTTTAAAATTTGGGAGAAAAAAACCCAAACACATCAGGCGCCACGTGGTAGACATCGCAAGTGCTGCATGGAGACTACGGGGTGCACGTGTCCTACACGCATGTAGGAAGAGGATAGGGTGTTGTGCCGTGTTTGGGTGTGTGCATCCGGCTTGTAGTGTGTGTGGTGGCGGGTGTGTGCATGGCATGCATTGTATTTGTGTTTGGGGCTGTACGATTGAAGCGTAGCCCTAATAAGCCAAAACGGAAGATTAGAAAAAGGTCAAGCTAGCAGCTCGCCCCGCGGGATGCCAAAGGCAAGACGACGAAAACAAACAGAGACTTTGAAAGAGAGAAAAGAAAGAAAAGGATCAAGATAAGAAAAAGAGCGATATTGTTCTTACGAGGAAATTTTCATTTTTTGGTTATTTCTTAAGTCTTATTATAGAACACCACAGCGAATATAAGGGAACCTTCAAATACCCCGAAAATATTATAGTATAACGGTTGTTTTGTAAAAGCAAAAGTAATTAGCCGATGCAGTTCCCAAATACAATTGCGGCATCATGTTGGCAGAGTGGGCTAAGGGTGGGAGATAAGGCATTGCATTTTTGGTTAGTGGTGAAAGCTGTGGTCATATTTTCCTAAATAGAGTCGGTTTTTCTTGCTTGTGTTTTGTGCTTGGGGGCCGGGGGGAGGTTGCGGATGGGTGGTTTTGGCGCCAGAACACATGCCACTGAGTGGTCTACGACTCGGGGAGCAGGCCTAAAAGGGGGGTGCGGCGCGCGGACCAGGGACCCAAGAAGGGGGGACCACCGCAGGGCCGGGGCAAAGCGGGGCGTAAAGTACCAAGCAGGGCGAGCGGAGGAAAAATTGGGCTCGCTGTGGGCCGGGACGTCTAAGAATTTCATTTGTTTGCGAGGGGAGAAGGGAGAGACGGCTGCTGAAGAACGGGGACTCAGAGCAATTCTGGGCGCTCCATAAATAAAGGTAACACTGAGGCGTGTTGTAAGAGTAAAGGTGGGATAAATGGGTGGTTGAAAGAAGGTTTCTGATGGATTTATCATTTTGTGTGCAGAATATCGAGGGAGGCTACAAAGGAAGCTCGCTTGCATATAAGAAAGTAGATGGGGTGTGGTTACTAGTATATAGCATTCTTGCCCAGCACATACATTATTTTCTTTTCCAATTTTTGCTATCTTTCTGTTAGTTGGTGTGATTTGGATGCTACTGTGGATACCGCTATAAATGATAGTTGTGGGACATGAGTGGAGGTAAGTTTTATGATTACACGCTTATCATTACGTTTGATTGACTTTTCTTGGTCATCTTTTGGAGGGTGATGGGACATTGTTTAGTTTCTTTCTTCTTATAGCCAATCATCACTACTGGCGTGGGTCTGAACATAAGACTGATATTTACAACAATGGGCATCTAACCTTCTATCATGTTTTTTAGATGCGTAACATCATGTTAAAACTTCCAGTTCTTTCTGTGCCTTTTCTCGTTGTGGTTTTTTTGTAATGTGAAGATCTTACTATTGGCTTTTACAGGTTGCTTAACCTTTCATCACTTACCCTAGTTTATACTCTTTCCACTTTCAGATCCAACTTTCATGCATAACGACAAAATTCTTATCCTAGTTGATCTCTTATTTTAAACCTTTTTCATAAGACATGCGCGGGTCGTGCACTCCTTGGTATAACACTTCTAATACTTTCGAAAGCCACAGTTTCCCGCTACATGATAGCAAGGCGCGATCCCCACTTTGATACGATCGCAAGCATACTCATGGCATAGTAAAGGTAAATATGTTTTTTTGGATTTGCATGGATATTCTGATTCTATCTTTGGGGTGGGTTTTCTCTCGGAGATATGTTTCGTCAACAGAAACTGGAAAGTATGCCGTGACGATTAGGCCAGTTTGAATGGACCCGAACGCTTCCATATCACCCAGAGCACTTGACATTAATGTTACATTCTAGTTTTTAATCTGGAGTTTTGTGTTTTGCTGTAACAATGGCCGAAGCACTCTACGATCATTGTATTTTTACATTTGTATTTGTTGGATCGTGTGGCATGATGTATACGAGGTACGCTGCTATAGGTCTTTCTTTTTGTTGTCCCGCCCGTTATGTGAAACATATGCGTGCATTTCTTCTTGCTTAAAATCTTGTTTTTATCTAAAATTGATAGTGCAAGATCCGTGTCACAAGCACAAGATGGTTTGCAGCGACCTTACAATGACGGAATATCTGACCGCAATCTTTTATGCCTCCTAAATGGTTGCGAAATTGCTGCAGAAAGGCTTAAAACCAGAGCAGTTTGAGGGGTGGTTTTCTAGTAAGTTTGGAGTAAGAGAAACTGAGGAAAAATTTACGTTTCCTTAATTCTTTAAATGAAATGTAGAGCTTAATCACCTGAGAAGGCTGTTTTTGGTTTTCGATTTTGTGGAGCGATTAGTGATGAAAAGGAAAAGAATGGGGAAAAATTTCAAGTATTATTCAAATTGTCTACTTCTTTTTTTCCTTTCGGGCGCATTTTTCCTCCTCCCCATCTCAAGATTCAAAAATACAACCTATATTGGCAATTATTCACCAAATGTGAAAACAAATTGGTAATCTTGGATAAATAATACTTTTTCCATATTGTTATATGTTGGTTTGTTTTTCGATAAGAATCTGTTTTTGTAATCTGTAAAATAGTGGGTACCAGCTTCCCTATATGTTGTGGAATTCTGAAGTATCTGATCACTATAAAAGTTATGTATGTATCCTCTGTAATTAACAAATACTTAAATTAGAACGGGAATAATACTAATTTGGAAAACTTGAAGGATCCATTCCCCTCCCTTCATGTCTGTGTTGCTTCCCTTCTTGTGATCATCCAATTTGCTTATTGTTTAAGGGTCCAAAGCGTTTTGGGTTCTTAATCTTTATTTGGCAATACTGTTCTGGGAATAGGTGTTAATTATTTCTTAATATGTCTCTTTTAAAGAGGTAAACTATTTTTGGACTATCCGGACAGTTGTGTGGGGGGGAGGGGAGAGGTGTATATAACAATGCCTGCTGCAGATAGCTCGTTTTCACTACTGTTTTCTGTGTTAGCTCTCTTTCAGTTGCAACAAGGTTTGCCAGTCTCGTATCACAAAGTGCTGGTTGACCTCTACTCCAGATCCCTACCACATTTGGGAAGTTTGCCCATTAACCGTGGTGAACTGATAACTTGTTTTCTAGCACCTAATGTAAAAGATGGAATGTCATTTGGGTTTGTGGCCTATGTTTAATGACTCAAACTAATGCAGATCCATAGCTCCGCCAACGACGACTCTGCAGCTGTGGAGGGAAAGTATCGTCCAATTCCGCACAACAGAGGATGGAAGAAAGGCCTGACAACGGTGCAAGGCTGAGAAGAGTCCGGCACGAGAAAATCCTCAGGACCTCAAAGGGTTTCTGTTGCAATGGGACTGTTGACCGGACAAATAGCTTGGCAAGGAATGCCAATACCTGATTCTCCTGTTGCAGGTAGTTGCGCTGTTGGTTATTAGCTCATGTCCATAATACGTTCGGTCAGTTCTTTGCAGGTAATTCACTGCAGGGAGACCAGCGACAAACGTTTCCACTTTCCTCGTGAAGGTAATTAACGTGCCAACGTTTTAGCCTCCCACATTTTTTGGAAGGGGGTGGCGGAGTTTTCTCCGGTTCAATATTTGCCCGGCCGGCATTGTGAAGAGGATTAAAAAGCTACATGGTTTTTAAAAAAGCACTGGGGCACGGCGTGGTGGTGCAAATGCGGTTGTGTGCTCTAAGACACCTATGCAAGTTGCGGTTTGCGTTGTTGGCACAGAGAGCTAATAACTCGTAGTTTACTCTTGCTTTACTTGAATATGACAATGAGACTCCAGTGCGGTGGACTGGGTGCTGACTTTCTCGACGAATGAGTGGTCGTAGATGAGATCAACTTTTGATACAACGGTTGTCTAGCACCCGGCAAAGCGAGATGTTGTAGTCGGACGAGAATCACTTTAGTACAAACGGGTTGTCTAGCACCCGGCAAAGCGAGATGTTGGTAGACGTAGATAGATCACTTTTGAATTACACACGGTTTGGCTGCACTCGGCAAAGCAGA
>VIGQ01000193.1:32500-35000 GCA_009663005.1 Actinidia chinensis | reverse complement strand
TTGTCAAGTCAAGTTATTGTGGAATAATCATCTCCATTGGCATTAAAATACAGTAGACGCGATTAGCAGTTCCCAAGGCAAGTTCAATTGCTTTTTAGGCCTGAAACTAAAGGCTAAGCATCACACTATGAAATAGTCAAGAGTCAAACGACATAGCAAGAGTTATTTCATTCACGACCGATGGGTTATGAAGGATCGCTAGCCCACGCTCCACATCATACGACAACGTCAACTAAATCACTTCTTATTGTCGCAAAGAAGTAATACAAACGCACAATGACATTAATACCTGTGTAATAACGTTTTGGGCTGAAGGATGGCGGACTAGATTCTGATGATGTGACCTCACAGACATTCATGAAAGTGATACTAGTGGGTGACCCTATGATGAGGTGAATTCATGGAAGCTACCCTGGCTGACCCACATCCTTTACGATGGGAATAGAGTATATGGAACCTAAATCATTTTTCATAGCAAAGAAGATACATCATTCAATTAGGGCCTGTTTAGCCTCGAATAAGCAATTATGAATACGTGTCAGTATGCTCCGGGGTCAAAAGGTGGATATTTGGTGTAGCAGTTAGCACCCCCACCCTAGCCCTGCACTTGAGACTCCAGCTCCATCCGTCCTGCTAATCTTGAATATTCCGTGCTAGCTTAAAACGTAGGTTGATTCCGGTGCAGGCAGCCTCCATTTGGTCTCCAAATGCATTCACCAATTGAGTGAATTGCTCCCGGAGTCGTGTCTTCTCCCATGTGACTGGTGAATATCTACCTCAACTACATCAGTTAAGAAGGTCACACAACCCAAACGTTGACCAACAAGTTCGCTTAGAGGCCAATAGGCCCTTGTGAAGATTCTCCCCATCCTTGTCGGTGGATTAATAGAAGATCCCTCCCTTTAGTTGAATCTCCTCATCCTGCAATTCACTACCAATTTATTAATCTCATCTCAGTTAAATTTCATCAGCAGAAGGATACTCATTTTATATCAATAAAACCTGACAATTGTAAGCAAGATAACATAAAAAAACAAACCTATAATTCAGCCAAATATGTGCGCGCACAGAAATTTATGTTAAGAAGCACTACTTCATATACTGAATCTTATTGTACTATGTACTATCCTCAACAAACTTCATTACTATCCATTGTGCCATTTTTCAAGTACGCAGCCATCCACACAGTGGGCTAGTGCAGGACGCCTTTGTTCTTAATTCTCTCCTGCAATTCCGGAAGGTAAAACAATAACGCCAAAATTATGTATTGTTTTTGCAACAAATGAGATGGGTATTTTCAGACCTCTCCTCGATATAGATATGGCTTTTTTGGCTTTTTGGTTTCTATATGTTCTTCTTCCCCAGAATTTTTGTATTTTTCTACTTATGTGCTATTCTTGTGAAGACAATTCAAGAAAAAATACAAATAATATCCCATGAATAGAAAACGGTCAAGTCAATAAAAGTCACAAGTGCAATAAAATACTAACCACTAACGCTTAGTTGAAAGATAAGTGCGAGAACATTAAACAATATTTTTTTCAAGTGTGGAACAGGTAAGCAAACACATTAATAGGAAAGCATAAGTTGTTTGACAGCCGTGAAATGTTTTTCTTGCGCAAAATAGAGCCAACCAACAACTTTTGCCTGAAAAGAATGGGGAACAGGGAAAAGAACTAAAATAAAAGGTAAAAGAATTGATAATATCATCATGGAGATCCTCCATGTTGCTCTCTTGTATATATGGGGGATCATGTTTGGGATTTGTAATGATCATCTTCTTGTATCCATAACTAGAAGACGAATCCTTCTCCTTCCCATTATTTTGGACTGAATGATTCTTTGGCAAGTATAGATTCCAGAATGGGACTACATCCAAACTGTCACCAAGCACCCGCAATAATAAGCAAGCAAGCATGCCACAGTTCATTATAACATTTTACCTAAGAATTGAAGACCATTTTTTCCTTTCTCCAAACTCAAGATAGACAGAGTCACAGACAAAGATAGGATACACAGACCGAGATTATCCAATTCTTTCAAAAGGATTTCAAGTATTTTTGCGTGTTTCCTCATTTAGAAGATCTAATTTGATAATCAATGATCAAATAATAAGGTTCAACTCCTAGTTAAATGCAATCATGCAAAATTACTGATAACCTAATGGATCTAAATAAGCAGCTCAGTCCAATTATTAGAATAGATGAGCTCCGCCAAATCAATCACATTGCATCCATATGTTGGTAGAAATTATTTGGTTAGTAACTAATACCACAGGTTTCAATCCAACCGCGAAAGTACGGCCTTGTAACCCTTGTAAATCCTTCAGTAACCACCTTCACACCCTAAGAATACTGAACATTCCTGTGCTGAGAGAATATGATACCAAGCCCGCCCCACAAACCGAGGAATGGGATTTTGTTTTTCCAAGTTTGAGTTTTTTGAGCGGTGAAGAGCGACGAACGACTAACGTACAATTACGGTTTCTCCCAGATTCTCA
>VIGQ01000193.1:17500-20000 GCA_009663005.1 Actinidia chinensis | reverse complement strand
GAGAGGATTACCTTGATTGATTGCTAGAGAGATGCATTTAAAAATAAAATTAATCAATCTAATTCAAAAGTTCCAATCACATAGAATTGCTGAGAGAGATTACCTTGATTGATAGGATTTTGCGAGAGGAGTTTTAACTTTGTTCTAGAGAGAGAAATTACCTTGATTGATAAGGTTTTGCGAGAGGAGTTTGAACTTATGTAATTTATTTATTTTTATAATTTTATGCATTTGTTATGTGTGAAGCCTTCATTTTTATTAGTCCAAATTGATTTAAAAACTGATTAGAATCATTAGAAACAAAATATATGAGTTCATATATGTTCATGATGTTTTCATATGAGTCCTCAATCTATAATCACATAATCCCTCTTCTACGGTTCTACTTCTATGTCCATCTCTTTCTCTCTTCACCAGTTTTTTATTTTGATCGGCCTTTGGTGGATAATTAATGATTTTCCCTCAAAAAACGATTATTTGTAGGCCATATGAGGAGCATATGGTCTTTCCGTCCAACATTTAAACGAATCTAAGACTTGAGTTTCACATTGAAACACGCAAAGAAGTTCAAGGTTGACATTGTTGCAATTTAAAGATGAGAAACTAAAATAGAAGTTATGTGAAAGTATAAGGGTGTAATTTGAAATTTGCTCAAATTTTTATTATTGATACCCTTAGACCTAATAATGTCAAATATCATCTTAATTGCCTCCATCCCTCTATGAAATTATGAGTAATGAACCCATGGGTTTGTAGGGAGATAATTGCATTCCCAAAAATTCAAAAATTCAAAAATAAAAACTCCTCTATTATACTTATAATTTGAAAATAATCTTGAAATCATAAACGTTCACACCCTCAAATATTAAAAGTGGGTGCACCTCCATGTTAGGTCACATGTACTATTGCACTATCAAAATAGAATCATAGGATCCGCCCTTGATTATCACATGTCCTTCCTCCAATCTTATCTTCAATCACACTGTGTCACCATATTTTTGTCCGTAGTCTCTCGCTCTTTTATTAATACTTAAATCTTTTGTTAAATTAGTACTAAATGAGACCATTATGAATGAATTTAAGATTTAAAAAGCCAAATGTAAGAAAATTACTACTCCCTTCATCCCACTAAGTTTATTCATTTTTCTTATTTTAATATCTCAAATTTTTGTCCACTTTAAAAACTCAATTGTGAAAATAGAAATTTATATTTTTTTTCTTGTCTCTTTATTTTTTGAATTGATATAACTGGTTCGGTTTAATCGGTTTTTAAAGAGAATTTTCACCGAACCAAATTAATCTATTTTGTATTTACTTGAACTGAAACCAACCAATAAATTTATTAAACCGAACCAAATATATTTTGTTTCTAATGATTTTGTTCAAATTTTAAATAAGTTTGGACTAATAATTATGAAGCTTCACACATAACAAATGCATAAAATTATAAAAATAAATAAATACATAAGTTCAAACTTCTCTCGCAAAACCTTATCAATCAAGGTAATTTCTCTCTCTAGAACAAAGTTAAAACTCCTCCCGCAAAATCCTATCGACCAAGGTAATCTCTCTCAGCAATTCTATGTGATTGGAACTTTTGAATTAGATTGATTAATTTTATTTTCAAATGCATCTCTCTAGAAATCAATCAAGGTAATCCCCTCTCTCTTGATCTTGGAGTCTAGAATACGAACAGTAAGATTGGACCTTACCTTTTGAATTGAATTTCTATCTTACTCTTACTAAAATTATTTTCTTAAAATATACATAAAATTATATCACACAGAGAGTCAATCCTATACATTGGCATTCTCACACTATAATTGCCATCGCCTAACTAGCGAACAAGTTACATAGGTTAGCAAATACGAGATGATGGCCCACTGGTTACCATTAGTATCCACCACTCACAAGTTTAAAAGAATCTTGGAATGGAGAAGCTTGCAAAATTTGTCCATTCATACATCAGGAGTAGAGTATTGTGAACAACTCATGACTGAGACTCCAACCTTACAACTGATACCTTTGGGACAAAATCAGAGAAAAACTTTAGAACACTAAATCTCAATGCATTAATTCCTCTCTCTCATGAACTAGAGTCTAGAATGCAATTTTCTATCTCATTTACAATAGGATTGGACAATTGATTAATTTCTTCAAATGCCTCTCTATCTCTAGCAATTGATTTTTCGATTAATGTTCTTCAAATGCATCTCTATCACTAGCAATTGATTAATTTTCTTCAAATGTCAATGCCTCTCCCTTCCCTTTAGTGATTCATTTGATTCCAGATAAATCAGCAACGAAGATGGCACCGCTAGGGAAGAAATACTCGCTGGAAAAAACTATCAAAAAAGTTGAAAACAAAGACACTTAAGAAAAAATGCCCAACCAATGCAAGTAAAATTACTAAAAATAGAATAACAACCCTAACATGATGATATTGATAAGAATGAAATATGCAGAGAGAAATGCAGCGCTTGCAAGAAAGATTGTGAAA
>VIGQ01000333.1:45000-47182 GCA_009663005.1 Actinidia chinensis | reverse complement strand
TAATTATCTCCATATTATCTGTTTCTATTTTCAAGATCCTACTTTCTCTCCGATCAATAAAGTAAAGGGCTTAAGTTTTTCTTAAAAATATCCCCTAAATTATAACATTTGATCACTTGCACCCTTTATTTTAAAAAAACAAAATCATATGACCCCTAATTATATGGTACACCTTTCTATTACTAATCTGTTTGAAATGTGATAGAAGAAATCATCCGTGTTGTCCATGTCTTAAACTAAATGCTCTTACGTCTAAGATTCTTTTTTGTTTTTTTCTAAAAATAAGTCAACGTCTATTTAAAGGCTTATATTAGGGTTTAAATTTATTCCCACCATGATTTGAATAAGCATGTATATGGAATATTGACTTATTTTTTATAAAAAAATAATAATATTTAAATATAAGAGTTTAATGTAAGCAAATGAATAATACGTGATCGATTTTCATCACTATTTCAAAATCCATTAGGAACGAAGTGCTGTATGTTGAAGTGGATATAACTAAATAGTTAAATGATTAATGATTCACTTTTTAGATAAGGGCGTGTGAAAGTGATAGTTGATTAAAATGTGATAGTGTTGGAGTATTTGCGAATTAAGCAAATACTTTTCTCTCTGTCTCCTTTAATTAGTGAGTAAATATTAGCGGTCCATAAAAACTTTTACTCTAGTTTTAATAGGCACCCTAACATTTTAATTTTTATATTTGAAATCCTCACCTTAAATTTGAGTCACTATATAGCCCACTGCATTGATAGAGATGGGACAACCAGTATGTGGCTTAAATAAAAAATAATTGTAAAAGTAAGAAGGAAAAACAATAATTTTAAAGATTATCCTTATAGGTGAAATTATCATTTGGCCCATAGAAGCGGTTATAACCTCACTTAGAATTGATGAATTTTTATATATATTTTTTACCACTTAGAAATATCATTTGTATTCAAATTTAAAACCTAAATAGCATATTAAGAAACACATGACAGTTTTTGCCACCTCTCATTAAACATATTGGATTCATTGATTAATTGTGAAACATGGAGGGGGCCAAGTTACAGAAAAAGAAAAGTTTTAGGTTGACATTGGGAAAAGAAGAGCGACAAAAAGTTGAAGGGACTAATTGATAATTTAATCTTAAGTTATTGTTTTCTTATTTTGGAAAAAAATTACCCCAACATGTTTAAGATTTGGACTTTGATAACAAATTAAGGGAAGTGAATTTTTACACGTCCACATTTTGATTTCTGCCTCCAAAGTAGGGAGTGCAGAAATCAACACCATTTGATAGGTATTGATTTTTGCACTTCATATTTTAAAGTTGTAGAAATTAAATGTGAAGTGCGAAAATCAAATTACCAAATGAAAATCTATAGTTTTAATTAGAGGTGGTTTGTGGGTAGTGATGGTGAGTTTGTGTGTGGTGGATGATGGATCAATGGTCAAGATCTCGCTCTCTCTTCTCTTAGTAGTATTTGGTGACGACAACGAATGTGGTGGTGAAGTCTAGTGGGACTGTGACAGGGAGACCCCCTGTTTGTTAGAGGTAGGCCGCGAGCTATGTCAGGGCTAAATGGAGGGGGCACGTATAATGTTTTTGTATTCTTCTTTCCCTTAATAGCTAGGGTTTGGGTTAATGGGTTAGGATTGGGAAAAGGGTATGGGTCTGGATTGCAGCAGAGGCGTCACATGTCACCAATCAGTTAGATAGTGACGAAGTGAGTGAGTGGTTGATTGCAACAATTCAGGAGATGAGAGTATAAAATAAGAAAATTATTTGTTTAGAGCCAAAGTATAATTAGTCATAATTTGAGGGGGGAAAGGGTATTTTCCCCTTATTATCTTCCTTTTGACACCCAAACCTATCTTTAACTTTTATGGTTAATATTTCGCGGCAAACAAATAACGCGGTCGAAGGTTTGTTTTCTCAGAAGGGATCATCCCCCTCTTATGCTTTGTGTGACTTGATTTCGAGGTTTTTCGACTCTTACTACCTCTGTTTGGTTGCCAAGAAAAGAAGGGAAAAAAAAAGTAGAGAGAAAGTAGAATCTTCTCATTCTTGTGTTTTTGTTCCGATTAGAGGATGGTAAGCTTTTTTTATGGGAATTGTAGGATTCTACTTTCTGAAGTAGATCTTTTATCTATTTTCTAGCATTTTCTCGGCAACCAAAACAGTTTTTTTGCT